>JAGSMP010001067.1:0-278568 GCA_029286625.1 Parnassius orleans | reverse complement strand
GCTCCATGTGGTATTGGATTAGTGGTATCAGTGACAGTGTGCTTATGACAATCATGGGACAAAAAAGGGTTTTGTAGAATAAGGAAACAAACGTGCACACAATCCACCTGATTGTAGTGGATGCTGTAGCCATAGACATCTACATATAACCTCGATAAAGAATCAAAATGCAGATGCGTTGTCACATCTGAGGAATTTGATGAAATGCCTCGTTACCAGTAAAAAGTTCATCAGTTCCCACACACCAGCCCTGGGTACTACAACCGCCCTTCTCAAGGTCACTGAAGATATTCGAGAGGGTATGGAAAATTCCAAATTAACACTTCTTATTTTAATAGATTTTTCTAACGCTTTTAATACTGTTGACCACTCTATCTTGCTAGCTCTACTCTCTCACTTGAATATCTCGTCTTCAGCCCAGGATTGGTTCTCATCATATCTTCGAGGGCGCCAACAGGCCGTGCATTCTGGCCATAATGTCTCCAATTGGAGTGATGTATTAATAGTCAGTACGGCACAAACGTTGTAATAAGCTTGATGCAGTCGGATTTGAAAACACCCTCAAAAACTATGACTACAGTCCAATAACTCTTTCACAATGTAAAGAAGTTGTGGGACGTAGTTAATATCAACATAAACAAACCTAAGCCGAAAAACATAGCTTTATATTCGCTTTCCTCTGATTTCACAATAATTATTTTGCTAATGTAGGCACTAGTCTTGCCCAAAAATACTTTCCAAGACACTTGCTGCCCTTATTGTGACCCATGTTTCATTAGCTTCTTCTTTTGTATTGATAGAGACATATGAAAAAGTAGAGTGCATTATTATGTCCCTGAAGAGTCGAGCTGTGGGATGGAATGGCATATCATCTTCGATATTAAAGCAACATAAAAATAACCTTATTCCATACATTACACGCATTTGTAACTTATGTTTATCGCATGGCATCTTTCCAGATGTGTTTAAAAAATCCGTTATACTTGCTATCCATAAGAATGGGGATAGAGATCGTATCGCGAACTACCGTCCAATATATATATTACCTGCAATGTCTAAAATAATTAAACGGATAATAAATACTAGACTCACGGACTACTTTGAAAGTAACAATCTTTTATCTCAACAACAATATGGATTCCGTAAAAATAAATGTACGAGGGGTGATCCAAAAGTAATGATAATCGGCTACTTCAGGTCCGCATAAAAATCCAAAAAAAATATTTTTTGCTTGCTTATATACTCACTACGTCAGCCTAAAAAATCATATAAATAGATCACGATTTCCGGGAGATACATTCATTTGAATACGAACTGTCAAAGAGATATCATCAACATGGAGAAAAACGAAATTAGAGCTGTCATCAAGTACCTCTGTTTGAAAAAAATGTCTTCAAAAGACATACACAGTGACTTAGTGGAAACTTGGGGGACTCTGCTCCTCCATATTCTGATTGCACGCTGGGCCAAGGAGTTTAAACTGGGCAGAACATCCACTGAAGATGAACATCGCGAAGGACGCCCATCCACGTCCTCACTGAAGACAACGTGAAAAAGTCGAAGATGTTGTGTTGGCAGATCGAACAGTGACCATCAGGCATGTAGCTGAGGTTACAGGGATCTCATATGGCAAAATAAAAATCCTTGCGAACGAGTTACATATGAAAAGGTCTCTGCGCGTTGGGTACCCAGAATGTTAACCGACGAGCAAAAGAAAAAATCGAGTTGACATTTCGAGGTCAATCTTGAAAAGTTCAAGCAGATCAAGAAAATGTTTTGTTCCATTTTGTGACTATGGACGAGACCTGGATTTTGATCCTGAAACGAAACAACAATCGATGACTTGGAAGCCAGCCCTCCTCACCGACATAAAAGAAATTCAAAGTTTCAAGTTCGGCAGGAAAGGTTATGGCATCTGTTTTTGGGACGCTCAAGGCATAATTATGGTGAATATTTGGAAAAGGAGCCACTATTACGGGCTCTTACTACGCAGACCAAATAAGAAGATTACGGAGGTCCATTAAGGAAAAACGACGCGGCAAATTGCGAGCTGGAGTGCTGTTTCACCAAGACAACGCACCGACTCACAAAGCCGCAGTTGCGATGGCTGCCATTCAAGAAACGAGTTCGAACTGCTCGAACACCTCCTATTCGCCAGATCTAACTCTTAGTGATTTCTACCTCTTTCCTCGGCTCAAGGAACGCCTCCGGTTAAGAAATTCGAAGACGATAGCGAAGTAATGGCCGCTGTTGAAGCGTTTTCGGAGAGTCAAGACAAATAATTTTTTTCAAAGGAATCCTGGGTTTAGAAAAAAGATGGACTAAATGTATTGATTTGTTAGGAGACTATGTAGAAAAATAAATTATTATTTTAACTTTAATTACCGTGTTTTATTTTCATTATCATTACTTTTGGATCACCCCTCGTACTAATGACGCAATACTAGATCTAACTAATTACGTAGTGTTAAACCTAGATGCCGGTAGAAAATGTATTGGTGTATTTCTTGACTTAGCCAAAGCATTTGACACGATCTCTATCCCCATACTCCTAAATAAGCTAGAAGCTTTGGGTGTTAGGGATAAACAGTTGGACCTCTTTCAAAGTTACCTCCACAACAGAACCTAATGCGTCAAGATTAGCGACTATACTATTTGTCAACTTCCTATTAAATTTGGTGTACCGCAGGGCAGTATAGTCGGTCCAACCCTATTCTTGGCTTATATAAATGAGCTATGCAACCTGAAACTAGATCATGGTAAAATCATCTGTTTCGCCGATGATACATGTCTCCTTTTAATATGAAAGATGGAATGCCTCTTTTACAGTAAAAAGGGTCTCCGGTTCTCTACACTCACCATACGAAACACAGCAGTGTTAAGCTGCTATTTTACGCTGGTATTCTGCGAGCGTGGTCCTTCCCGGTCGAGGCCGACCCATTCGTGCTACAACTATACCACTAATATAGCTGCAGCATGGATCTACCACGTATAAATACATACAATGTACATTACTTTTGGTATTCAACGGCTATCTCTTCCACCCATAAACAAAACACCTACATGTTCACTTTTATTTTATTTTTATTTATTTATTAAGGAACAGCAAACAGCTACAAAATACAGTAATATCTAAAATACAATAACATGATGTATTCACAATGATGTAACCCACAACGCTATCCACATATTACTTTTAATGTTAATTAAATTGTCGTGGACGCTGAATAAAACTTAATAACTAAAACTAAAAACAAGGAGCCAAAATAATATTATTTTAACATTTTTAGTTTTTCAAATACAGATCTTTTAAAGCAAGAAAATTCGGTGTAAACAAATCTATGTTATCATCATTGAAAAACTCGTTAAAGGAATGCATCATACGGCGAACTGGCGTGCGCAAGCTAGTTTTTGTACGACATGTACTGACGGCGAACAAGTTACGAGTGCACACAGCTCGTATATGAGCACTTCTAGGAACTGCGAAATATAAATTGGAAACTAACTGAGTACTGCTAAATTTGATCATGCACAGAATTAATCATTACTAAATCTATTAAATATCTAGATGTTACGTGTTATGATCAGCATATAAAAACTAATTTATATATTCAGATATTAGCGTCATATTGCTGATTTTAACTTAATCAAAACAGTATATTACGCATTGTGTCAGTCCGTTTTGACCTATTCTATATCTGTCTGGGAAGGCTCGTCGAAAACATTACTATTACTATTAGAAAAAGCCTAAAGAGCAATCTTAAAAGTATCATCCTTTCGTAATTTTCTATACCCTACTAAGAACTTTAGGAATGGAAAGTACTGTCTGTGCGACAACTATTTGACCAAACAGTTATACAAGACAACATCAATTAGTTCTTTATGATCCAGGCTCAAAACAAAAGCGACGGTATGATTTGGTGTGCACGAGAAAAGTATTTAAAACGAAATTCGCACATAGATTTTTTGATTTTCTTGGTCCTTATTTATACTACTTATGTAACGGGAAAATTGATTTATACTCTTTATCATCATACGAATGCAGAAAAAAGGTAACCTCCTGGTTACTGAACCTAAGCTATGATGATACTGAAAATTTAATAAGAATTATTAATTACGTAATTATTATTATCTTATTTAATAATTGCTTGATGTAACTTCCATAAATTTATATATATATATATATATATATATATATATATATATATATATATATATATATATATATATATATATATATATGTGTGTGTGTGTGTGTGTGTGTGTGTGTGTGTGTGTGTGTGTGTGTGTGTGTGTGTGTGTGTGTGTGTGTGTGTGTGTGTGTGTGTGTGTGTGTGTGTGTGTGTGTAATAATAATATTTATGTCTGTTATTAACATAATAAAATATCTATATATATTTAACTATACTATTTTATTTATTTATGTAACTCTACTTATTACTCACAAACACACAAATTTCATTATTCTACTCAATTATGTGCATCCTAAATGCGAACATTAAAAAGTAAAATTTTGTACCTACCGTTGTAAAATATTTAACTATTGTCTCTGTTTGCTATTTAGTTCGACATTCCCTTTTTCTTATTATTTTTGCTTTTTTTTACTAGAATATAAGTGAATCTCGTTGTATTGTTTAATAGCTAAGGAAATCATTTATTGTAGCTTCATCTATCTATTTTGTCCACGGATAACTATAGACCTGGTCACCTAAGATACAGGTTTTACCTAGTACCAGGCACCAGTTTTTCACCTAACAGTAGTATTGTTTCAGATGTAAGCACATATTTATTGTTTTTTTCTGTATTCTGTATATTGTTGGTGGTGTTCGGTTCAAAGGTTCTTGAGTGGCGGCCTCGTACCGGCGGACAAAGTGTAGGGCGTCCCCCCCACTAGATGGAGTGACGACCTGGTAAGATATGCAGGAAGTCGATGGATGCAGGTGGCTCAGGACCGTGCTTTGTGGCATTCCTTGGGGGAGGTCTATGTTCAGCAGTGGTCTTGTGAAGGGCTGTAATAATGATGATTGTTGGTGGAAATAAATAAATAAATAAAAATCAATGGTCACGGTTTTTATCGATCCTCAGTTCCCTTAAAAACGCAAGGTTGGCTTTTGTCGACGTCACTAAAAATTTCCTCGGCAATGACAAATCACCGGATTACCATGAAAAAATTAAACGGATGCTGGATGCGTATTACAAACTAGGATGCAATATGGCGTTGAAAATTGATTTTTTACAATCCCATTTAAGTTTCTTTCCAGATAACATAGGTTTAGTAAGTAATGAACACGGTGAAATATTTCATTATGAAATTGCAGAGTATGAGAAGCGTTATCAGGGTAGATGGGAGCCAGCCATGCTTATAGACTACTGTTGAAGCCTCCATAGGGATACTAACTATAAGAAAAAACCGTTACAAAAAATATTTTTAATGTAGAATAACAATTTATGTCAATACTTCATACAATTTTAAGTAAAATCAATAAATGCGTCTCACTACTAAACTTGACGTCATATTACAATTTTATTTAAATATATTTGAAAGGTGGTGAATCATATATACATACTGTGAACCCAGTGAAAATATTTTTTTACTTTGTTGCTTAGTAATTTATAATAATAATAATAAAGAGGCTCGGGAGCGACCAAAAGTCGTCTTTATTATTATTGAGCCTCTTCACTACTGGGATCACTCATTTGGTTCCTAAAGACCATGATTCCACAGACCCTAGCAAATACCGCCCCATTACATGTCTACCCACCATATAACATTGACATCCATTTTGAGTACGCGAATCATTCGTCACCCGATTTAAATCAGGTGATGTCACGCGCTCAAAATGGATGTCAAGCGGTGGTCGGAACCAAGGAACCACCTCATTGACGCGGTCGCTGGCAAAGTAAAACGCAACCGTCGGAACTTCTCCGCCGCCTGATAGACTATGGCAAGAGCCTGACTCGGTGCCCCATACATGGCTAAAGAGGGTCCTCAAGCTGTACAAGATTGACTGTACAGTTAGAAACTTCTCGGGCAGTGTATGGGACAATGGAGTATAACTTTGTCATCTCAGGCGAGCAGATGACGAATGCGAAAGCCACATGGATGATAAGAAGTATCTTCCAGGCGATTGTTTGAGTCCAATCTGGTTTTGCCTTCCTGAACCCCTCAGTACCTTACTGGAGGACTGCGGAGGATTTCAGCTCGGAAAAGAGGCGCTGTAAGTGACCCACCTTTTCTATATGGATGATCTCAAATTATTCGCTCCAGTCGCTCCTATCTTATGGAATTGCTAAACATCACTTGTGATTGTAGCAATTTATTAGAATGGAGCTGGGGACGGATAAGCGTGTAGTCCTCCACGTTGAAAGGGGTAGGTTGTTAACCTGAGGGCATAGTCTTATCTATGCCCATCAACATATGACCTTTCTGAGGTTGGAAACATACCGATACCTTGTATGTCACAGAACATCGGTATCGAGGAGGGGTATGAAGCAGTCAGTTTGCGATATGTTTTATACGCTTGACCAAAGTGCTTAACAGCCTTTTTGTCCGGTGTGAATAAGACACACGCATATAACGGTTGGTTCATGCCTGTTCTCATATATACCTGGCATACTTAGGTGTACTCAACCGAACTTAACGCCCCGATAAAAGTCCGATCACCATGATCGTCCCACAGGATGCATCACCCGAGATCGTCGATTGGAGGCCAGTACTGGCGGAAACATGGTGGGCGTGGCTTTGCGCGCGCACCATGCATAATCGCGAAGTGTGCAGCCTCCGTAATTATTTCTGACGAGATCGGATGATCCATTCTAGGGACGTCATTTCTGTGATAAAGGACTTACCCTCTATCCTCAGCCAACGAGCAATGGCAAGACCTGGCAGTACAGAGCATTTCCAACCGGGAGACCGTATGGAAGGAGAAGGAGCTTCATGGAGGTTCTACAAGGCTCTACATGAGCCTCGTAGACACAGTTGCCTCCCTCCACTGGCTACGTTTTGTGACCTCTTTGGGGAAACTGAGGGTTTTGTTTCAGTGATAATAGATCAGGTTATTAAGACCAACAACTATCGGAGATACATCCTAAGCGATGGCACTGTCGACATCTGTCGAGCTTGTCGCCATCCCGTTCACTTAGGCATGTCATTCCAGTTGTTCGGCGTTTTTAACCTGAGTACTTTGCACAGGCACAACTTAGTAGCCAGAATTCTACACCAGGAGCTCGTTTGAAATACGGTCTCGTGGACCGAAATTGCCATATTACAAATACTGCGAAGCCGTGCTCGAAAATGACTGCGCCAGGTTTACTGGGACCGGGCCATCATCACACACAGCACTATTCTTGCGAATAAGCCTGATATTGTGCTGATGGACCGGGCACAGTCAAGGATATTTGTGGTCGACATTACCATTCCAGTATGGCGAGAACCTCGTGAAAGCCGAAACAGATAAGCGAACAAATATCTGGACCTGGCTCACGAGGTTTGACATGGGTGGACTGCCGACCGAAATTATACCTGTCGTCTCTGCGAACGGGTTAATCCCAGTCAGCCTCTCGGGTCATCTGAGGCGACTGGGACTCCGTGACGACCGCCCAAGCTCAAATGGGCGGTGTTCTCGATACCGCCCGCACGTCCGCCGGTTTTCTCCTTTTCCCTAACCCTCGTTTGGTCTCCCCTGCCGAGGGTTTCATCTGGTTGGGTTTTTATTTATTTATGTATTATTTATTTATTTATGTTAGTATATTAAATATATATCTATGTTTATTTATTATTTCCTTTAAATATTTATTCAGCCTAATCAGATGAGAATACTATATAAATACCCTAAAATAATAATAATAATCTTTATTTGCGTAAAACATGGTATAGATGTTGTTCACATGAAACGAGCGCTCATGTTTTGCTTATTTTATACCATGCAAATATTTTTAAACAAGACAAATATTTCTTAGCTATTTGAAATAAAATTAGTCACCTGATTTAGTTAAAAACAGAATATAGAGAATAATATTATAATAATTAGTTAAATGTCAATTTTGACCATCGTCATTTCTTAATAGGTACCTAGTAAAATCGCATAACTTAATTAAAGATATATTGTAACAATACTATAACTAATGAACCGTACCATTTGCGATTCTATTGAAATGTAATGAAACCGAACCATTTTTGAAAAGATTGATCACTGATGAAAAAAGTGGATCACCACGACGAGAACGTGCGAAAAGATCATGGTAAAAGGGTAGTCAAGCTCCACAGACTGTAGCGAAACCCTGATTAACACGCAATAAGGTGATGCTGTATGTATGGTGGGATTGAAGGGTATCGTTTATTATGAGCTTTAACGCCGGGCAAACTTTCGATCTCTTCGAATTTTGGGTAGTGTTAGTTATATGAAGAGAGGCTGTCAAAACTACTTGTCATTTTTATCAAAACCCCAAGATTTCTATAGCAAAGGGATTATGTCACTACCTACAAGATGGCAAAAAGTTATCGAACAAAATGGCACATATGTAATATAATTAAATGTAATTAAACTTTGAAAAAAAAATGTCTTGAATTTGTATATAAAATACGAAGAAAGTTTTTCCCCGACCTTTTATGATCACATCGTGGCTGTGGGGTTTTAGTCGGTGCGAGTCCGACAAATCTCGTCTTGCCCCCACGAGGTGGGTATGTTTCCACGTGAGAAAATTCTAGTTGACTCTTACACAGTGCATGAATTCAATTCTTTAAACTGATTTATTATTTAAGAGTATGAAAATAAATTAGGAAACTAAAAGAAAATATAATAATTTTAAATAGATTGATAAAATATATTCAATGAAGATAAAATTACATTTACTGTGTAGTGGCGGCATAAGAATATCCACTATCTCTCAATCGTCCAAATAAATCAGTATCAAATAAATCAGGAGGCGGGCAACAGCGCTTCCAATAACAACAAAAAACAAACCGTTGCCATACCCGCCTGCAACTATGGCAACAAGGTAGGTCTATGGAGGCCTTGCGTCGCACACGCTCAGGCCTCATTAAAGCTGTGAAGCAGGAATTTAAAAGGTTACAAAACCAGTTTAGCTTTTAGACACTGTTAATTAAAGAGGAGGCTATTGCTCAGTAATTCATGTGAAATACAAACGTTCACAAAATATTGCCTAAATTTACGTTCATTAACAGCTATCAGCAACAACGTCTAAATCGTGCTGTAAATTTTAGCACTCTTTGCTGAACAATTTTCATTAATTTTTTAATTAAAATTTTACTAAGTCATTTACTTTGAATTTTCTTATTTCTTCACATTAATAAATCATAAGAATATTGATCCTAATTTAATAAATTAATTAAGACAAGGCTGTTAAATTATAACTCTCTGTCATATAATTTAAAAAGAGCAGTCAGGAGAAGTTTAATAACAAAAATATGTCATAAAGTGTGAGTTATAACGTATAACAGAAAACACATCCCGCCTTATTTTGTTGTGTTTTTCCCCGTCGATGTGTATTCTTTGATCGTGCAGTGGCAGACTGTGAAGAAGTGGCAAACCAGGAGATGGTGTGACGTCATCCTAATAACAACAAAAAAACAAAAACTTTAGTCACCGACCTGCCTGTTAAGCGATATAGATATATCTAAATATAATCCCTATAATAATATCATAAAATATCACCCTGTGATTCAATCTATGGGGAGGCCTATGTTCAGTAGTGGACTTTGATAGCCTGTAACTGAAACGGTATGTGTTTACATTGTACGATAACAACATACCTAAACTAGTTAAAAGTACAGATTGGACTTACCACCTTAGGGTGATCTTGCAATTTCATGGTTGGCAGGCAGATTGACGATCGCAATACAAGATGTCTCACAACTATGAATTTTATATCCGATATAGTTTTACTATATATCGAAAGCCATTAGATTTTTCTGGCGTTTCTCAAGTCGCCTCATTACATGAGTAAAGAAATCGTTCCGCTCTTACTACTACACCCCCGACCTCCTTATCATTGAAGTTTGCAATTCAAAAGTACTACATTTTATAAATTGAAGTAATTATTAACCTCTTTCTTAGTCTTTTTATATTTTTCGGCATATCTAAGGTACTTAGTTTTATTTTAAATTTAATATGGAACGGATATGACTTTCTCGGTTTTAAGTCATCCATGCACTATCGGTTTTTGTGATGAAATTAATCCATAGAAGTAACAGTAATATCTATACTGTACTGTTGTACAGTTACAACAGTTGTATTAAAATAAAATCAATTAGGCCCAAAGAAAACGCGAACGAAGTCAGTTATATACAGTTATATAGTTCCAGTTAGTTATATATTTTCTTTTCTATTGTAAATTTATTTTCACGTTCATTGACATAAAATTTTTATAGAAATTTATATGACTAAAGCAATTTTCCGCATTATTTATAAAAAGTCTTGTCTTGAAAGAGAACAGGAAATTGAAACACACTGCAGGAGTTATAAGACTTTAGCAGACTAACGCTTATATAAGGAACATAAAACTGTAAACCACTTGGTCATGAACAAATATATATCACACTATTAAAATATTAAATGCCCATAACCATCCAGTTTATAATCCTCCCAACCCAGCGTGTCCAGTCTAAAGAGGCCTTAGTCCGCGTATCTGCCAGGGCTGGGGTGGACTAGAGACCATGTGACTACAGTTTTATAAAATATTCAATCACTAATAAATATCTAAAACTGATTTATTTATGTTTTTCACAAATTTATATAAAGAAATTTGTTAAAATTAAATAATAATAGTAATAAAGAAGATTAAATAACGAATTTAAATTTAAACACATTAATATTATCATTTATTCAATATCTGTTCGGTGATTTGGTGTTTGTCCCGGAAACTAGATTCATCTAATAAAGAAACTGTTTGAACTGTTTTCCACACTTGGTATCAAATACCATTTTGTTCACATTAAGCCAACTGAAAGTTGCCTCATAAGAATAAAATAAAATATAAACAAATTAAATATAACAATTGTAAAAAAAAATTGTTCAATTGTTTTACTTTTATAAAACGACAGGTTATAGTTCATTTTATGGGTTTTAAAATTATTTAGCTTAAATATTTCACGCTGAAATAATTCTCATTCTATTAGTTATAATTTATTTGATGATTTAACTTTATCTGAAGATTGATAAATCAACTATTAAATCAAACTTTTCGATAATTCTATATAATATGAAAATACGTACGCCTCTTTATTTAGTTATGTTTAATATTTTGTCATGAACATAAAATAATTTTATAATTTACATAAATGTTATAATTACAAAGATATGTATGCCATGACATACGTTGCGTTATGGTTGCGTATTGAATACATCACTTTATTTCGTCATAAAGCTACCTCGTATTAGATACGAACCTTCATTACCTTTGTACCTGCTTTGGGTGGATGAAAAATAAATCATAAAGTTAATCATAGCAGAAGACAATTTACGGGCGCGTGAAGGTAAAGAATATTGCAAGAAATAAATAACGAAACATGAATACACCACGTACTGCACTGTCTATATGTAATATGTTAATTAATATTGTTAACTTCATTGATTGTTTGTCATTTCTTAGAATATATGACATTAAGCAATATATTTTACCTTTTATAGTTAATCCCTTTAATAAATGTGCTCTACCGTAAAGGACCTTGCTTTGTGTTATTGCTTAAATCCAGTAGTGCATTATTACGGAATGATCAAAGAGATGTTCTGTATATTTTGATAGTTTTCGTAAGTACTACTACTATCATCTATTATGCATTAAATTACAACCTCAATATTAAATCACAAGTCCACTGCTGAAAATAGGTAGATTTTCTCAAATATTCCACATATTTGCCATAGTTGCCACGCTTGGTAGGCAGGGTTCGCAACCGCAGTTTTATTATTTTGAGTTGTTATCAGGAAGCTGCTGCCAATCTTCTGTTTCAGTTTCCTCATCGACTCTTACGACACCAATGGATGATATGTGGTAGTGATTATTCTTACACCGTCACTACACGGTTGAAATACTACAACTGTGTATAATATTACGTATGTATTAGTTATTATTTTTATACTCCACCTATATAATTATACACTTTACGAGTAATTTACAAATTATCCACTACAACTTTTATATAATATAGTATTTTTATCTCAATATTAAAGCAAACAGCCCACAAAATATCCACTGATGGCTTTTTTCTCGCTTTGAACATGCTGATATTCGAATTTTATTTATTACCTACTATTATCCTCTTCTGTTTCTTTTTTTCCTTGAGAGAGAGCTTTGATCCCGACATCTTAGGTTTATTTATTTACAATATTCAATCGACAGTAATGAAATCTATCATTTAATTTCTTTAATAATATCGTCAAATGTTATTATCCTATCCTATATCTCACATGCATGCAATGCAAAATATAAAATATAATTTAATTATTAAGGGAGGTGTTAAATTATTTATATGTTCGATTTAGATCATTTTTTCGGTAAACAATATCTTAACACATTTTACGTCGCATCTGCCATCTATGGACTTGTTAACCGCCAGCAATTATTCTCATATTGTTATTCATAATTGTTTTGCAGTTGAGACCATAGGCACTTAAGGAGGAGAATCGAGAGCATGGAAGCGTTTGAGGGAAAGAAAACATTATGATGTCAGCTCATTGATTTTGGCTCAACGTATTTCACTGGCCAATAACATGGCATTTGCGATTCTTTGACAAAATTTTATTATTTTATATTAATGTAAATATTTCATTACTTAAAATATCCAGATCGGAACATAACAATGTAAGCCATATGCCATTTGTTCCTGTGTACCGTACCTGTGGCCTCAGCGCCACAACTCAATGCTAAGCCACTGCGCCACGAAACCATCAAACAACGTTGTGTTTGAGTCTAGAATAACTTTCACAATCATTATTGTCAAAGTTTAGATTGATTTCTTTATGGTTTTCTCAGATAAATTTCCTCTTCACCGTTTGAAACATATATATATATTATTATGTTACGACCGAAGAAGACGGACGGATTACGGTAGTTAATCCTAAAATAACATGACTATGAATAATATGAATATGAATATGACTTCTGTTAATATTATCAAAAATACGAAATCATTACACATAAAATTATTTTTTATGCGCGGTAAAGCCACGCTCCAGCTATTCCATGGTTGTAGCACAGATATATCGGTTCGAACAGGTTACCAGCGTAAAATTACAGCTTAATTCTACTGTGTTTCGTATGGTGAGTGTAGAGAACCGGAGACCCTTTTTACTGGACACGAGGCATTCCATCTAAGTACTCAAGGTGACAACGGGGGTGGGACAGGCGCAACAAAGGGGAATGCTAAGAAACTCAGGTGGAGGTTCGGTTGCCACCTAAAACGACTCGACCTGGCAACATACAACGCACGCATACTGAAGACTAACAGGAAGATTCTGGAGCTGGAAGAAGAGATAGGAGAGAGAGAGAGTATAGGATTATCCGAGGTCTGAAGAGAGGGGGTGGACATGGTAATCCTCGAATCCGGCAACTTGTTCTATCACCGGGAGGGCGGCCATCTGTCCCAAGGAGGTATCGTATTTATCGTCCACAAGTCTCTCGTTAACAACGTTGTAAAGTTTGTGAATGTGTTGACGCGGATTGCGTAGCTTATACTCCAAATCACCAAACGGTATTCGTCGAAGGTCATACAGGTTTATACACCAACCTCGGCATATCCTGATGAGGAGGTGAAGGAAATGTATGAGGATATCTCTAAAGCCATCCATTCCGCCAAAACCTTCAATGAAAAACTAGGCACAAAAGATAACGGTGAGCTGAAGGTTGGGAAATTCGGAATAGGGCAACGGAACCCAAGGGGTCAGCAGCTGGCCGACTTCATGGAAAAAGAGGGACTCTTTATGATGAACTTTTTCTTTCAGAAGCGGCCCCATAGGAAGTGGACCTGGTGGAGCCACGACGGTTCGACAAAAAATGAGATTGGCTCCATTATGACGACCAGACGACAATTGTTCAGTGATGCCTCAGTGATCGTAACGGTGAAAACTAGTATGTGTTAATATCTTTTAAATTACGATCTCTAAAACAAAAAAAAATGGTGGTAGACTAATTTAAGCTTAATTAAATTTGATATTTGAAATAAGGCATTTAGAAAATTTCAACACTGTCTTAATTTAATAAGGCAAAAACTCTATCGGGTGTACTTTTATTGTAGGATGGCAGCTGTTGTATAATTATAAAGCTCGAAAATAAAAAGGGTAAGTAAGTGATGTTACAAATTTAAATAAGTATATAACATATATGCTCAAAGTCATGTTTAACTTGTTCGATCGTTATTTTTACGTTAGTACAGACATTCAACGTGAATTACTTACAACCCAATGCGGTGCAGTGTAAGCAATTTGTATGTGTGCGATGTATTATGTTTTCATCTCGAACGATTACGTTTGCCTTTTTTAGAAATACCTACGATAAATATAACGTATAATTACATATTGGCTTTTCCTAAAAACGTGCAATAAAATATCACATCAGATCAATTTCATTTCTATCACACGGGACCAAGTTTTAAAATAATTATTTATATTCGAAGTTTTGATACACTGTGTAAAGTAAGCCATCGTTAGAGACACGCAACAAAGGCAAGTAAAAAATCATATTTGGTTTAACTATAGCACGATTTAAACTTAAGATTTTACTTCATGACTGATTAATGGCACTTTATTTTTTGAACTATAGAGAACAAACGATAATCATATATACTATATCTAATTTAAAAACTATGAAATGAAACTGTAATGGATTTAAATTTCATTTATTTAACTTGAATCGGATCATTAATATGTTACAAATGTTTGCAAAATCTAATATATTGAAGCAAAATAATTTATCAATTATAACAGGAAAATCATTCACGATGTACATTCATTTATATTGGTGAGAGTGGTTTTTTTTTCGTTTTTTTTTCTATTTAATTTACCTCTAATACTTCTTCTTTATTAGCTCGTAAAAGTCCACTGCTGAACATGGGCTTCTCTCGTTCTAGTAAGGATTTGCCAACGTCAATAAGCCAGGCAGATAAGTGCTCTCAGTAACAGGTCTCACGCACATTTCACGCAGTTATTCGTCACTCATTCAGATATTTACGTTTATGCAATCGAGATGTTTGTTCGGCCATCTGTTAAGAGCAATGAGATCTATTTGGCATTTTCTTAAGACGTTGCGATTCGCATTTCATCCCGTCGAAGCGCACGCGGTACGACACCCACGAGACCAAATGTGGTGTATTTCGTTCTTTTCCTCGGGAAAAGCAACACATCTGTGGCATTTGTTGTTTGAAACTGGTTGCAGATATTACTGAGATGTAGTGTCCACGTATCATAAGGTGGACTACAAAGTTTCAGACTTTTAGGAATAGCGTTCAAATAAAACATATTATATGTTGCCATAAATTCGTGTACATAAAGTATAAAACTGACTGACTGAATAATCATAATAATGAAAACTAAAACTAAAACCATAAATTATCATACAATTCTATCCCGCGGTAAATGGCCGACCTTAAAATTTAACTAATACGATAAAAGACAAAATTTACATTATGTAGGACTAAAGAGAACCAATTATCTTCAAGTACTTTAAATTAATGGTTTGAAGTATTAGATGTAACAAAAATTATGCTTTCGAATCTTCTTGTCACAATTGTAACTGCCAAAGCACCCTTAACTTCTCTTGTCCCTGACTTAAGGGAAATGGCCTGCTCAAATACGCCACGAAAAGTTTGAACGAACGATTCCAACATTTCGCTTTCAAGTTGTTCTATTTTTAAGTTCTTTTATACAAAGTGTTTGGTACTGCGATGTTCACCTTAAATTCTAACTTATTTCCTTTCCCATGCAGTTTAACATTTTGAATAGAGCTAGAGAAAGCTAAAAGAGACTCAAAGGCAAAGAAAACGTCGATATTTTAGTGTCATGTAACTTTAAATGTCAAATTAATATAATGTAAAATATCTTTCAAAAAAAGCTTTGAGCAAAATGCGCACAAATGACAAAAAAATCTAGATCCAAAAGTCTTTCAATAATTGAATAACTTAGCTCTAAAACAAAAATATTCAGACTATTGATGAATTTTTAGCAGCAAAAATATACTTATAGACAACTCACACTAAGCGAACAAATCTCGATATTTTATACATTTTAAAAGCTTATTGCTAAATCACTTTATTGTAAGTATGTCTGTCAGGTAATTTTGTCTTTTCATTATTAAGTGTGTGAAGTTCGATATTTTATTCTTTATGCTTGGATTTTTAAATTCAAATTTATATTATTGAAGCTAAAACCAGACACTAAAGTAAACAATAGCAACAACCTTCGACGTAAATGACTTCGTTGTTTTTTGGGTTTGGATAACTTTTACAGGGGAAAAATTTATTACGATAAGTTGATAAGAAACACCGTTAAATAATTATTAGATTCCCTTTCCAGGATATCTATAGATTGACATCGATGTCTGCCACAGGTACGTCATTATTGTGAACAATAGTGTTACTAGCGGAAGATGTCTTTCTGATAAAATCTATGTATAGAATTTTCGAATGAATGTTAAGATTTTTTTTAAACGAGACTAAAAATAATAATTGTAATCGCAAAATATTGCATTGAATACAAAATAAAGATTAACTCTGAATTAATTATAACTCTAAAATATTTTATAAGCGCTTTACCTATTTTAATAATATTTAACTAATTAGTTGTATGCTTTTAAAACGAAATTCTGACCAAAATTAATCCTACCAGATAAACCGCTTTGTTGGTTAATAATCTGGTGAATTAGCAGAGGTAAATGAAAGGACAAGGGTGTTCATTTTAACGACATAATTTTGAAAAGTAACTGTTAACTTAAAGGATATCATTGTTGGCTTCCGTTTTACGGACTATGTTTTCAATAACTTATGGTATACTGATGCTTGTAATTTTAGCAGGAATTCTTTAGTTCGTAGTTTGATATGCACTTTCAAGAATGCACACAACAACTGGCATATATTTTTAAAAGTTTTGTTCATGGCAATCTACTGAGAGGCGGGTTAATGAGCACGGAGCCGATACCCTCCTATCGCCATTTTCTCGTATTGGAGTCCATCACTATGGCTGTCGTAGAACCTCGTCCCTCAAAAGGGCGAACCATGTGCAGAAGGGTTAATTTTGATTAGGATTTGGTGTCCCTCTTCTGTTTCTTTTTCCTCTGTTGCCTCTTACAAGGAATAATACGGGAATACTAGACAGCTTAATAAGCTGTTGTTTATTACTTAAACAGCCATAGTAGTGCTGTGGTGCTAAATCACGCAGTACACAATACGCAAGCAACGCGGTCTCTATCCCCGCCGGCACCAATGAAATTGTCAAATTCTATTTTAAGTGCTGATTCACCACGATCTTGGCAATCAAAGAAAACATCATTAGAAAACCTACATGTATGTGGAATAAAAATATTTTGAAGACGTATGAATTTCGCTGACACGC
Source organism: Parnassius orleans (assembly GCA_029286625.1). Lineage (NCBI taxonomy): Eukaryota > Metazoa > Arthropoda > Insecta > Lepidoptera > Papilionidae > Parnassius > Parnassius orleans. The sequence goes on along the minus strand of JAGSMP010001067.1, from coordinate 261,010 downwards.
ACTAGAGTAGCGCGGCAGAATAATTGCTCCACGACCCTCTGTATCTTTGATAATAATAAATAATTAATGAGAGTATTCAAATTGAATTAAATGAGATGAGGGTTGTACCCAGTAGTGTATTGAATATAGGCTGTAACTTTATTTTACTTATAAGTCTAATTCAAAAATTTCCAATGACAGCATTAATCACTATTTTGTTAATATAACATAGTGTGTAAACTTTTGCATCTTGCACTTTTGCTTAGCATGATCTGACCAAAACAATCTTGTTTTAACGACAAATATCTATTGATATTAGTATTATTATTATTAACCGTGTAATGGCGTGTAAGAATATCCACTAACTCATCATCCCGTGGGTGTCGTAAGAGGCGACAGAGGGAAACAAATCAGGAGATGGGCAGCAGCGTCCTCCTAATAACGACTAAAAATAAAAAACTGCGGTTGCCAACCCACTTGCCAAGCGTGGCAACTATGGCAAATATCCCCCCTATGAGGCAATCTATGAGGGAAGCCCATGTTCAGCAGTGGTCTTTATAGGTTGTAACGGTATTAGTGAACTCTGATTGTGTTTATTTTCAAGCGTATTATCAAGTGAAAGAAAGAAATAATTAATTAAATGGTTTATTTCGTTTTATATGTTTGAGTCAATATGGCATCCTCAGTCAACTCTTTGCGAATGGAATCAATGCGTTTCTAGCGATTTTTGCAAGGTTTTGCTGGCCTGTTGTTGCAAAAAAAACTGCAAGCTCGTTTATCACTTTAATGTAAAAACTTCGTTACATCTTATAGACATCCCACAGCTCATTGGGCAGATGGAATCCTGTCCTTTTCATTTCAGAAACAGTGGAGTTAGCTTTCATGATGGAATTATTAAAAAGTGTGAGAAGAGATCTTTGAGGCTTCCACCAAGAACCATTCTCTCCGTAAATTTCGGCTCTACGAGCTATATGGCGAGGCAATTTCTATTACTGATACTATGTCGGTTTGTTTTAGTGCGGATATCTTCACGGAATACTATACACCTGAATATCCCACTCCATAGCTCGCTGAGTTATCTTATGCTTCCTCATATGGCCAGTTCCTTTCTCGATCAAAGTTGGGCTTACATATTCGGACAGTTTGTCCTGAGTATGAAGTGTAGGGCAGCCCCTCATTAGATGGAGCGACAGCTTGGTAAGAGATGCAAGAAGAAGAATGATGCAGTTAGTTTAGGACCGTTTAATTCGTGGCGTTCATTGGGGGAGGCCCATGTTCAGCAGTGGTCTTATTAGGCTGTAATGGATGGATGGATAAAATTTGTAATTGTTTTATTTTGTGTGCTTCCTCTGTCTGTCAGACGAGACGAAGCATCATGTGTAAGGTGAGGTTGCCATTCGAAGAAAAATATCCGCCACATCACTCATAAAATTAGGTTTTACGCTGGTATTCTGTGAGAGCGTGTTTTTCCCCGGTCGAGCCAACTCATTATCCTTCTGTATAAACATAAATTACAAAATGGGTACACAAATCAACTTTCTTTGTGGTAAACATACACTTCTAACAGAGGTAGGGGAAAATAACTTTCAGTCGTTCACCCCTAAATTATTACAGAACGAGTTGCCAGAGCGTATTTGCTTTTTTCCTTTAGTGTATAATTTGATTTTCTTCGTCGTTTCTGATGTGCAAAAACATTGAAATTGCTTAAGAACTTTTGTAGACGATTTTTCATACATAATTTTCATCACTTAGTGATTTTAATAATATACATTTTTTTTTAATAATATAATAATTATGTCTTAACAGGTTGTAGCTCCATATATAGTGGGCGGCCGTTAGCGAGGCTGCCATTCTAAAACCTTTCTTCCACATCAGTTGTCGATTCGTCTACATGTTCGAGGTACATTATACATGGGAAGAGCCACGCTGCAGCTATTTTATGGTTGTAGCACGAATGGGGCACCTCGACTGGGGTAGGACCACGCTCTCATAGAAAACCAGCGTAAAATAGCAACTTTGCGCGGCTGTGTTTCGTATGATGAATGTAGAAAACCGGAGATCCTTTTTACTGGAAACGAGGCTTTCTTTCGTCCTCACGAGAGACAACATTTTTATTCTTAATCGAGGATAAATGTAGATGTCTATGGGCCACAGCATCCACTTAGCATCAGGTGGACTGCGTGCTCGTTTGTTATGTTTATCCTATAAAGAAAATGCAAGAAGTCGATGGATGTAGGTGGCTCAGGAACTTTGCGGTATTACTTGAGGGAGACCTATTTCATCCGTCGTCTTCTGAAGGGATGATGATGGTGATTTTTTTTAAATCATCAATGGGCTCACTCTTGACCTCCATCTAGCCCAAGGCAAAGATGAGGTCTACGATGGAGCGAGTTTGCCCAGGAGAAGCCTATTAACTCACACATTGAATAGCTTATAGGCACTCGGAAAAACAGACGCCGGCAGGGCATTCCACTCCTTACTTAAAGCGCTTAGTGCGAATATTCGGAATGTCAACCAAGTGTGGATGGTAACCTGCAGTACGTCTGGTACTCCGATAGGTGAAAGGAAAGCTTCATAAGCTCATAGGCACACTCTCCGAAGTACAATCTGTAAAAGACTGACAGACAAGCAACTTGGCGGCGGTGAGCTAAACTGTGAAGCTTAGTGGCGGCGTTGAAAGTGACCAGATTGTCGTCACACCATTTGGAGACGACTTAAGGTCGCATTTATCCGCTCCACCATGACCTCTCTAAATGAAGGTATCACTGCCCTCCGTCCTTAGTTCCATATGTCACATTAAATAATAAACCAATGTTCTTGAAATATAAGTGATCAAAGCCTGCAAAATGTCACTCACGGTAAAGGAGACAGTTTTTTGTATGGAGAATGGCCCACCAAAACTGTGATGACTGTAATGAAATGTATGTAGATTTATTCTTATAACTCTAGATTACTATAGTAATATTAGTTGTACCATATATAAAGGAATACTGAGAAAATAACAATCAAACGGCAATCTCATTATAACCTAAAATCCCACACGGGCGACTGTCTAATAGTTTTTATTGATATCCTATGTTATAATAGTGCACTGTGAATAAAAAGTAAAAAGTTGTAGGTTCTTCGAATTCTTAAGTACTACTTGGTGGATGGATTTTTTGTAGTACCGGAGTAAACAGTACGAATAAACAGACGCGGTGATGTATTGATTCTTAACTGTATTTATTATTTATTGTGGTGTATTGAATACTAAGCACAGAATACATTACAAATGTATTCAAGGAAAAAGTAAGCCAAAACTATACTCAACTAATTCAAACACACATGTACTTACTTATTTATCTAATATCATTTGCAACCAGTAACACGGTTATGTGTGCGTCTAACAGTGAACTTTAAGGTGTTTTGCGAGTTTTACCTCCAGCGATTGAGAAAATAAATAGCACGTAAGATGTTTTGAACTGGTCGTGTTAGGATTTAAAAAACTCTGTATTGTCACTGTATTTGTTATTGAAATCATCACATTCATGTTTACGTCCAACCACAATTGAAGCTAAAATGTAAAATTCTCGAGTAGCAGTCTCGTACCGGTAAGCAGTGTGGGGCGGCTACCCTTAGATGGAGTGACGACCTGGTAAGACATTCAAAAGTCGATGGATGCAGGTGGCTCAGGACCGTGCTTTGTATAATTCCTTTGGGAGGCCTATGTTCAGCAGGACTTGTGTAGGGCTGTAATGATGAAGAAGTTTTAAACTAGTTGTGTATGGATACGGCTCGACCGGTGTAAGACACGCTCACGGAAAACGCTACCAGCGTAAAATAGTAGCTTAATGCTCCTGTGTTTCGTATGGTGAGTGAGAGAACCGGAGTCCTTTTACTGGAAACGAAGCACTCCATCTTAGTCCTCAGGGTGACAATGCATCTGCATTTTGATTCTTAAACGAGGATAAATGTAGATGTTATGAGCCACAGCATCTACTTACCATCGGGTGGACCGTGCGCTCATTTGTCACACTTATTCTATAAAAAAACAAAAGGAAATTGTCAATTGAAAGAGATACGAAAAGGTATCAGAGCATCTATTCAACTTGCTCGCGTTTATTTATAAATTAGGCGCTTTATTTATAATAAGGCACATAGTAGAAACAGGTCAAGTAAGCAACAATAATTACAAGTTTTATTGATTATTATTCGTCATCATTACAACAATTCACTGCTGAACATAGGTCTTCCCTAAATTAAATATACATTATATAATATACATATACATAATGTAAAATATTGTAGCCCTTCCGTCAACTGCCATTGCGTTTCGTCCCGTATGGTGTCGTAAAAGTCGTAACAGAGTAAAATAAAGCTACCAGGAGATATACAGCAACATCTCCTATAGAATATTAAAGTAATGATGCATGTTTATATTACTATATAAATATGCATCATTACTACTTGTGTATAAATTATTCAATCATTGTGAGGTTCATTTAAGTGGTATTCACAAATACGAGCGCACAGTACATAAAATGAGTTATCAATCAGCAACTCTTTTTAGGTTAGTAGTTCTTTTTAGTTTAGGTATTAAGAATCTAGATAAATGATTACATAAATTTAAAAATACAGTGACGGGAAGTAGAAGCAGCACGCCTTTATAACTAGCACAGGATAGAATAGAATCATTTTTATTCAATATAGATTACACATAATACTTATTAAAAGTCATTTTTACTTTTACCACTGGTTCGCAAAAACCTCTGTCCTGGAAGAACCAGCAAGAAATCCAGAGACTTTTCTTTAAAAAAGCACATTTTACAATATAATATTTTATACAATTGTTTTGAAAACATTTAGAAACAGCATGGTAGCGATCACCTCATTCCCAGGGGTTATTATCAGTCAAAACTCTAGTAGTATAATAACCCTTACTAAACAATTTTGCTTAGAAATAATTTAAACCTTTTGACAGAAAAGGTCTGCATATTATTATATAGTATTGTTGCTGCTCTGGAAATGGCAGGATACAGTTATAGGCATAAGGGTGATTGTGGGATGTTACCGATGTCTTCAATATTCATGGATTGTAATTCCATATCCCTGTTATCATTTGTGTCTCCATACAGTTGTAGAAGCTCTCGGCCGACAAGATTGCAGACTCATTCTAAATGATCCATCTTAAAAGTGTTTTTTTTCATCAACTAACCGAACAGACTATAGTTTTACATTGTCGACCACTTAAATAATAATATTTATTAATATTTTATTTATTTCAATCTTTATTACAAATAAACAGTCTTAATGCCTCTTAAATTATATATAAATAGCATGTACTCGTTTCCTTCATAATACTTTTGTAAAACCAGATTCAATAAACAAGTGAAGTAGTTATTTTAGAATTATAACATTATTTGACTAAGTACAAGTTCTTAGACGTTTTATTTACGCTAATTTTATTTAAGGTAAAAAATATTACTTGTGTATTAAGTACAAATGCATACATATATGGGGTAAGGTAAGGAAGAAGTAGCATCTATCTAATAACAACTAAAGAAAAAAACTGTGGTTATCGAATATCTCCCCTATAAGGCAATCTGTGGGGGAGGTCTATGTTCAGCAGTAAACTTTGATAGGCTGTAAAGTTAAAGATAACCTGGTGAATAGCCAAATTGTTTGTAGTGCGAGGTGTATGATACTACAAACATCAATCTGTGCCAAAGGCATTATGCCAACTCCTCCGAAAATTGAAGATCCACATGGAATACAAATCTTCTAATGGAATGAGCAGTTTCAATACTTTTTGTAATATTCTTAGGCAGTTATTACAAACTGCATCAAGTAGGTGTAACTGAAAAATTGGGAATGCAAATAAAAATAAAGAAGTAAATAAATATTAAACTCAGAAAGAATGTACATTACCTACAATCAACAAAATAAAATAAAAATAATGTAAACAAAATTTTGCTTCCTGATGGAGTTTAAATATAATGAACATAAATAGTAGATGTATTTAATCAAATATTAACACTAATATGTATTCCTAATAACATCCATTTATTTTTATGTTATCTATAAATATTAAATTCAGAAGGAATGTGACATTCCTTTGAATTTAAGCAACATCTTCCTATTAATTCACTAATAAAACTGTGGTTGGGACTTGTCTACTAAGCATGGCAACTATAGCAAGTATCCTCCTGTGAGGAAATCTGAGGAAGGTCTATGTTCAGCAATGGGCTTTTGATAGGATGTAAGGGTTGTGATATAGTTACCTGACAGACACTTTAACATAGATTTGTGTATATTTTGTGTGATTTTATTTAATCTATTAATTAATTAGATTTTACAAATAACATAACACTTCAATACTTTGACACTTTTAACCTTTTAACATACTAATAAGAATTGTGTTTGTTATTTGTTTTAGGTAATTCAACATAAATTATAGATTTTCCAAAATTTAGGAGCAAAAGTAAACTTGTATTATACACTCACATATACTTTTAATTAAACTCGTCAGTTTTCATTTTCGAATGTCATGGCGAATTAAATACATATGTGGAATATTTGGCTAACCTGTATAATATAATCCAACACTTGTTGCATTGATTAGACATTGACATATGAATGTTATATAATAAGGGATATTTATTAGTATTTTTACAAACTTAAAATAATTAGGTACTAAAACATGTATAGATCGTTATGTCTATGGTGTGGGTCGTTTATTATTATTTCTAAAAATCGTACCATATCTCAATATTCAGTAAAATAAAATAAAATGTAATACATTATAAACGAAAATTAGTAGTTTTCGTTACCGTAGTATAATATTTTGGACTAGAACTTCGAGAGTGACAAAAATAAGATATATTTCACATAAAGTTTGAAACTTTAAATCAATTGTAGGTTTTGTACAGTTGAATTCTTCGCATTCCATAAGATAAGATACTCACCTCTTGAGAAATCCACAAATATAAAAGTTGGCGCACATCTGCTCCTGTCTCGGCTAGTTATTGTCTTCGCACAGTGTTGAAATCCACAAATATTATTTAATTGTTTTCAGGTGCTGATTTTCCAGATGTAAGTACAAAAAACAGCAGCGTGACGAATGTCAATGCTGTAAAGTAATACCCGGCCGCCGGCACAGACATAGATATGATGCTTATATTATTATAATATGGCTGTTTGTTATTACCCAGCACGGAAGTCAATGACAAATAGCGTTTCGTTCCACGGTGTCTTTGAACCATGTTATATGATATAAGCTAACACTTTAGAAATAGGATAAAATCTCAGTATCCCTTTTAGTAATAAATATATAATATATAAATAAGTATAAATATAATATGTATATAATAAGTTATCTTTAAAAAACATTTTTCTTTTAATAGAAACTGCAAAATGATTCATTGCACGCATTTTTCCCATATTACATTAACCAAAACACGGAATATCAAACCACTCATTTTTTTTAGATTTCTTGATTCCGTTTAGATATTCATAAAATCTATAGGCCATTTATTATAATAAATTGGGAACTTTTTTCTAATACCATTAAGGTCGTTAAAATTTCTAGTGGGCCCAAATGACCTTTTAAATTATATACCTGGACATTTTGAGAAATAGCTGTCTTATATGACGGCTCTTAATTAATATTTTAAATGCACGATATACATTATATCTTATTGGATTTTAAATGTACTCAATTATAAGTTAACATGAAATTCAAATTTTACTAAATAATTTTAGCTTCCAGTTACATAAAAAACTTAGAGGTAAATAAAAACAATTTTAATTTTAAGCGTATTTTGTTTCTACTAGCTCAGGTTTACTTTGACGCTTACGGCACACTTACGGTGTAAAGAGAAGGCATTTATCTTCACTTTTAATCTCACCAAGAGCTTTTATTAACTGAACTTAAAGCGACGTTGTAGTACTTTTAACTTTTTTCTTACCTCTGTAAATCTAATTGTAAGTAATTATTGTGCAAAAATATTAGTTTTATAAAAATTTACCATACAGATAAAAAAATGGGCACGATCAAAAATTCATAAACATGCAATGATTTCAAAAAGAAGGATACGCCCATCTAAACATTTTACTTGTACCTTCTTCATACAAGTAAAAGTGGCACCATCCGTCATAACACATACGAACTACATAAGTGCCGCGTTGCATTGGTCGACGACGTAACCAGGGCTGGATTTCGAAGTATAATAATTATTCATAGGGTGTAGTATGTAGTATCGTAATAAATAAAATAAATAATTAATAAAAATAAAAATACATTTATTTCTCAATAATACTGTTTCATTACTTAGTGGTGAAACAACCCCAGAGAGTAATTTAGTTCCTCATATTGGGGTGTTTCACTTGGTGCTTAACTTGTATACTGTACTATGCCACTATACTACGCAAAAATACCATAATTTTATCTTCAAGTCGAACGACTTGTATTATTGGTGGTCCTTTTACTTTTTAATATTTACCCTACAATATCGAGAATTTCTGTATGTTCGGCAACACCAAATCAGGCAACGACAGGTTAGGCGGGAATTCTTCATGTGATCTTTTACTATGACGGTCATTCTGACAGAGACGATATCATGTTGATATCATAATGCAATTTTATTTCAATTCAAAACAAAACCGCCGAAAAATGAAACATAAATACGCTAGACGCGTGACGCAATAATCCCGGCGCATGGGAAAAAAACATTAAACATTTGACGTGGTATAATTTTGGAAAAATAGTAAGAATAATTTTATTTTCGATGTACAATAATTTTGAGGGTCTGAATCCAACCTGGCGTAAAGTCGCAAGGTCTTAAGCTGTCATATTTTAGGGCCAACGCATTTGTGCTATTTAGTTGCGCGGTTGTCCCGGTCCTTACGCTAGTAATATATAAGTCAATCTAAACATGTCACTAAATTGCTCGCTATTTAAACTTGTACCATAATTTGTATGTAAACATATAAAACGTATGAAAAAGCATATTTTAGAACATTTTGAGAACACATTATATGAATGGGTTTTTATCTTTGGGAAAAAAACGAAATCGAACAGTAACATTGCTCGCGGCTAATCCACTCAGTGCCCACCGAGACAATCAATTTATCTCGAAAGGCATCTTTGAGCATGGACGCACATTGATTTTTAATTTTCCGCTTTAGTTAATTTACCGGCAATTAGGGGAGCAATGTTACATTTTCATACCTACACCTCGTATTTTAATTCTGCAGCGACGCTTACTACTTTATTTATTTTTTATCTTTTTGAAACTACCATCAGATGAAACGTGAGCTTGTTTATCACCCTTACTTCTACAAAGTAGGATAACATAGAATGTCCATTTTTAATATTTGTAATCTTTAATTCTTTAGAAAGCAAAGAAAGAAAGCAAAAATTCGTCTTGATCCACTGGCCTTGCTATTTGCATTTAAAAAATATTTATGTGCATTAATATCTATATATCGATATACATACATAATGCCTTTCCTAGTTTTCTGACATTATTTGAACAAAAAAAATTTAAACAATTAACCGCCAACAACCAAATGTAGATTATAATATTGTACACATATTTTAATATTTATTAATACTAAGTTTGAACTTTCCCAATGATAATACTAGCAGGCTACATTGTTCCCAGCCATAAGTAAACAGAGGCCGTGTCCACATTATCATATTATAGATAAAGCAACTGGAATTATTATTAAAAAAACAGATGATTTCGTCACAACAAAATGTCTTTCATTTAAAATAGAACAAAACATGTTTGCATATGATGCGTATGGAACATACGCTCAATTAGGCAAAAAACGAGTAATTAAAAACGAAATTACAATATTTTCTCATGGGTATTTTTAAAAGGTTGTCAATTGAAGAAATATTTTTTTTTATTTTCCCTAGAGACCTTTTATAAGAGTGTAAGGGATAATCGCTGCCAGTTTATGTTAGTATTCTGTGAGAGTGTGATCCTTCTAGTTAGCCACTTACCTTTTTCATTTTTTCGTTCATAACCATGTTTTTTGACTAAACGTGGTCCGATTAGCTGCTCATTGCACTCTTCCCACTCCCTCGACGATATTAAGCGTGACTCTATGTATAAATGTATGTATATGAGCAATCCGTTTGGGCTGTCTGCAAATACACAATACTTATATAAAGCATATAAAGACATCGCATCGGTTTTGACACATTTTATATAGCAAAATCTTTGTGTATGGTGGTTTTGTTTCCGATCTTTAACATGACATTAACTTCATGATACAGATATACACAAATATAAATAGCTATAAATCCGCTTAAGATATAAACATAACGCCAAAAGGGAATATGTTAACTTGGTTGCTCTTACATGCCCCTACTTATGGAGCCTCATATTTAAATTATGGGAAAGGTAAATTTACCAACTTCCCCTATTATAATGTTCATATGAACGCACGTTTATATCAAAGAAAGAAGCTTCGCTTCACAGTTGATGATACCGTACCGAATATGCCGTATATTCGATACAGTTACGCTATATATAAATTATAACAACTAAATTTTTCTAATAAATTTTAGTTCGGCGCTCATCATCCCGCCTACCTAGAAGCATGAACAGAAGGAATGGGTCTGTACCCATTGACGCAAAACCTACGTGGAGAGGCGTTACGGTTATAAAAAATATTTTTTATACACCTATTGATTATACTGATGTTTTTCTGGAAAGTTCGTAAATCAGCGTTAAACTGTCCTATATAAATTAGCGAAAAGAAAAACAATATAATATATTTCAATATAAATATTTCTCATAATATAAAAGAATAATAAATAACCCTGTAAAAAAGCGGTTGGCAAGTGCGAGCATAATGACAAGGATTAAGGTAAGGGTTTTCATTTATACATCATTATTTAGAAAAGATACTGTTAATATTGAGGATGACATAATTTGGGATGTTTAAGCCTAAGTTAATATAGAGGTAAAATTATTAGGATTATCTGTAGTCTGTTTTTGTAATAGCATCTCTTAAAGATAGAAAATTGTCTATAAACAAGGTATGAAATTGAAACTTGACCTTTGTTATAGTGGCATTGGAAAATAATGATAACACCAAGTAGTGAACTAAAGTAAATTTTCAGATTTTATCGCGTTTTTATTATTCCCGACATGGTCACAGGGAGGAGGGGGACTGAGGTGCTTGATTTCCTTGATATTATAGTCAAACCGGGCTGCTATATCGAGTAACATTTCTGGCTACCTAGTTTCAGTGCCTATTCTATTAGTGATAATTTAAATTTTTGTTTTTATCTTTTATCAATTCGGCGGAAAACACTTGACAGCATAATATACAAATATACATGCAATAGCTGACTCGTCGTCGTTTTGTCCTTTCCTGTGGGTGGCCCGATGAGTTTCACTATGAATTCACACCGAAATTTTTGCAGAGCAAATTGAAAATTTTCCTAACGGGGCCATTATTTGTGAATTTCACTATACCACTGGCACTATACCAGCACATATTGTGAATATGAGTTATTTTAGACCATAAATATAGGTTTTTTTAATAACTTGACTACAGCGCCAACTATCGTATCTAAGCATAACTTGTATTACCCTTACAACCTAAGAAAGTCCATCTAAACATAACCCTCCCCCAGTGTGGTCCTCAGGGATTTTGCCATAGTTGTCACGCTTGGCAGGCAGGTTGGCAACCGCAGTTATTTATAATTTTCACTTGTTTCCATCTTTCGTTTCAGTTTCCCTCTGTCGCCTCTTACGACAACAACGGGACGATATGCGGTAGTGAATATTCTTACATCAGCACTACACGGTTAAACGAACGGCACGGTGATTCGGTCAAAATGTTCAGAAGTTACACAATATCTAACAGACTCAGACGCTCCAATAGGTAATTATCGTCCTTACTAATTATTTTCCTTTGAGTATCGCTTACTTAAATAAGGTATTAATTATCTCTACCTTTTCTTTCTATTGTTATTTAGAGAAGAGTGAGAGAGAGAGAAAGAAATAGCAATGTAAAAATTTCTTAAATTGATGTTGATTTTGTAATTAAGGCCGTAAATGTATTAGATTTATATGTATTTAGATTTAAAGATAAAGATATACATATAATATGTGGTTGGTGTAACATTCATTAATTTTGAGTCTACATCTGTCCTGGAATAAACATCGAAATACAGATAAGTTGTTGGCGCTAAATAATAAAATAGAACGCCTTGTTACCATTAAAAGGGGACCTTTTTACAAGGTGTAATAAGGTTTAAAACATAGCAGCTTAGTTTATCTTTTTTACTTTGATATCCTGTGAGTGCGTGATGATTTCAGTTCAGCGGAATCGTTCATGCTGTAACCATAATATAGCTGCAGCATAGCTCTATCACGTGCATTTTGGGCTTGAGTTATAAGGTTAAAAAGTTTCAAAAAAAAGTTAGGTAATAAGTAAGAAAATGTACGGGCAAGTAGCCAAAGACCTTTTAAATACAAATTTTGTTCCATATTTAAACTAGACCTACGAGGCTATAATAAACCAATTTGGAGCTAAAATTTTGTGAGTAAGTTCGTCAATGAATGACTTTATATTATATAAAATACAACATAAAGTTATATGACTATTATATAATTAATATTGAACGTAAAATAATGTAAATTTTAACAGAATTGCTAAAGCAAACTCATTCATATTCCCTAGAAGCATCGTCTTTAAATATTCGTTCAGTTATTTTCCGCATCAGATATTTAGTTGTTTGGTCGTCTTTATTTCGCTGTTCGATTTTCTCTTTTCATTGCTTTTGACAAATCAAATTATTATTAAAGGCAATTGAACTCAATAAATATAAATTGTGTGATATAATTTATAATAATTTGTTAAACAATATAGCAGACCATTTTTTACGTGTGTACTTTACATAAAGAATTAAAAATAATTTAGTTACAAAAACAAAACGAGAACATAATTCTAGTTAATTATTTCCATTTATTGATTCATCCATTTTTCAAGAATGTTACGTAAGCAATATACAAAAACATTATAAACCATAAAACTATAAGATAAATAGTATATTTAAAGTTTATCAATTACGTTTTTGCTGTGTGGTGGCGGCGTAAGAGCATCCATCATCAATTTTATCACTTGGCCTGTGGCAGTAGCTATATACAAGCGTTTGTTCCTTGAGTCGCCGGTGACAAAATATAGAAAATCCGGAAAAACTCTTATCCCTTCCAAAGGATGGCGGTATTTCACAGTGGTTACGCCAGACGTAAAATATTCAAATCACGACGGAAGCAGTTAAAAGATGCGAGACGTCTGGAATCCTTGACCTTCAATCAGACTGCTACATAACGATTACGTCAACTCTTCCTATTAAATAAAATTCTATGTTCAGCGTTATAAACAATGTTTTATATCCAACGCGAAATCATGACTACTTAGAACGTACTTGTGTTGAAAATGATGACCGCAGATAGCCGGTATTTATATTGTAGCCAGTTTCGTCACGATCAATTGATCTTAAAATACAGCGTTATTTTCCGTCATCAGCTGGTCGTCGAAGAAGCTGCCTGGATCCAGTTAATATTTAAATGCGAGTGTGTTTGTTTGCTCGGTTTGTATGTCCTTCTTTCGCCCGCCAGCAACGCATGTAGATCCATATCCCACCCATATGATTATATATGATCCACTGATTAATATAAAGATGATACTATATGATCACACATTAATAATAAAGATTTTGAGGAACGATACCGCGCCAATCAATTTATTTATTGATTATTGTCGAGATTTGTCAGACTGGCCGGCACAATGGTTTGAGGCTGTCATTTTATTCAGTATTTTGATTGTTTGTTGATTGGCAATTTTGGCGATATTAGGTTCGGTTTTATTTTGATTGTTTATTAAACCTGAAATTGGTTTTAGTTTAGTCCACAGGCTATTAATTATTACTTAATAGGACGACAGATGAAGGACTGATTATTTAATACTGTCAGACGTTGTGTTGAATTGTTGAAATGATTGATGAAGAATATTTATTTGATGGCTTTGGACGGTATAAAAACATGAATGTTAAATATACTTCAAAATGTAAGTCCACATATCTTCAAAGATGCGCGAAGCAGCTCGAGTGCGGATCGCCAATCTGTTGATGAACCAAAGGCGCACCGCGGCAGCGTCAGGCCAAGCTATGTTCTTGAGACACCTTCAACAGCAAAGCGTGCCCTGAAACGGTTGCGCAGTGCCGCGCTTTGCAGCCTGGAAAGCCAGAAAGGCGTCTGAACAGTGAGGCCGTTGGTTAAGAGTTTTGAAACACCTTTCTCAAACAAAGGAAGGTGTCTTCAAATGCAGTGAGCGCCGTCACTAAGAGCTGAAACCCGCCTTTAAACAGCAGAGTCACGCCACCAAGAGCTGGAAACACCCGATCCGCGCAGATGTCAACCGGCCTGGCAGTCACGTCGAAGCGCTACCGAACAAGTGCCGCCCGTAGGCCGCGGAAACACCCCAGGACAGCCCCACTGCAAGGTTCGGTCAGAGTGCCGAAACGTCGGGCACCCGCTGGTAAAAGGCCCGCAATGCTACAGATGAAATTGCCCAATTAATAAAATGTTCGGTTTGCCCAATTATTTACCGGCCTGTCTGGTTATTATTTACAAAAACGCCAAGCGTCAATTGGCATCGAGCCAAAGATGAATGTTCATTGAAACCACACCAGATCCAGATGTCCGATCTTCAAAATTAAATATTCAAAACCACCAGATCAACTTTATACCAAATACGGCCACCCATTGAACTGGCCCCACCACTCCACCTGAGATCAATATATGACATTATCCATAGACTTGATTCATATTAATAATGATTTATATAAAATGAGAGGAAGCATCAATTAACAGGTATTCACAAAGAGAAGAACAAGGACACACAAAATAGAGCCCCTGAACCAGCACGCCCAGTCCAGGCTGCCTGAGACAGGATTATCCTATTCAAAATTTACAACAGAAAATTGAGAATTTTGAACTTATATATTTGTACCAATTAATGTCAAGAGCAGTTTCTAAACATCAGATGGGTCTGTGACCTTACACCAGGCCATTTGAAATGCTGACAAATATAAAGAGTACATGGCGGAAGATATTTTGCGGTTACAGCAGTGCATACATGCACATGACACACAATGAACATATTAGCAATGAAGCACTGGAAAATTGAAGATAAGGCAATGGCAATGTAGCAGGCAAAAATTAAGCGATTTGGAATGATAAGCCTCAGCGAACAACCGAAATGAACTATGATGAAATTATACGTGAAACAAACTAAGATAGTACTAGCTTTGGTAGCAGTGGCAGCTGAATTTGTACCCTGCTTGTTTCCCGGCACAAAACGAGCGTTTTGACAAAGTATTAGGACAAATTGAATCTGGAATGGTGCACTTTTCTTTTAGATACCCTGAGGAACTGGGAAGACATTTTTGTTAAATTATTATTAGCAAGTACGGAAAGATAAAACATTGCTGTGGCTGTAGCTTCTCCTCAGGTATAGCCGCCACGCTGCTAAGCGGGGCCGCACTGCACATTCTGTTTTAAAACCCCTAAATCTTCCCAGGAAGAATCGCCGATCTGCAACTTAGCAAAAATAGTGCACAAGGTATAATGCTACGACAATGCAAACTTTAGTGTGGACGAAAGTATGTCGCATAAAAAGCCAGAAGCACTAAATCGAACGCTCCAGGATTTGCGCAGCCACCGATAATGGGAGGTTTACTGGCTGGTGATTTTCGCCAAACTTTACCTATCATTCAAAAGGCACACCTGCAGATGAAATTAAAGCATGCCTCAAGTCGTCTATTTTATGGAACAAGGTGACAAAATTCAGTTTAACTACGAATATGAGAGTGCATTTGTATAATTATATCAATGCTGGAAACTATGCTGACACACTATAAAATTGGCGATGGGCGGTTGGAAACGGATGCTGAGGGCTGCTAAATTGACGAGAGATTTTTGTAATTTAGTACAGAGTCATTCCGAATTATTTGCGAGCGTTTATTCAGATTATATGTAAAGGGCGATTCTTGCACCAAAATGAGAGGTAACAAATAAATTCAGATATATTAAGCGAAGTAGCAGGAGAAATAACAGAGTATTTGTCAGTAGACACAGTTATGGACACAGAACAGAGCACTTCATATCCCGTAGAGTTTCTAAATTCTCTAGAGTTGTCAGTGTGCCTCTCACAAGCTTCAATTAAAATTAGGCGTCCCAGTCATGCTAATGCGAAATTTAGATACCTCGGTTATGTAACGGGACAAGGCTGCGTGTACACATCTTTGACGGAACATAATCGGTGCTACAATTTTGACAGGCGTAGGAAAGGTGAAAGTGTTATTATACCACGGATCCTATAATTCCACAGATCCTTTTCAATTCAAAAGGTTGCAGTTCTGTAAGTTTCAGTTTTGCAATGACAACTAATAAAGGCAAGGGCAACGTTACAGGTAGTGGGGGTCAACTTAGAAAACCGTGCTTCTCTCATGGTCAGCTGTATGAAGCATGTTCGCGTGTGTCAAATGCCCAGAATCTCCACATTCTTCCCCGAATGGAAAAACATATAACATTGTGTACAGTAGCGTCTTAAAATAGTGTCTCAGGTTTTTTTTCCAAAATTCACAATCAATTAATCAGAATTCCCACAGATCTTCCCTTTCAATTCAAAATTTCCTATTTAGCTCAGTTTTTTTCAATTCCAAATGCTGCACCTCTGACGGACCATTAAGCTCAGTTTCCTTTCAACTCAAAAAGGCTGCATCTCTGACGGATCTTTATTTGGCTCAGCCTTCAATTCAGAAAACTGCATCTCTGACGAATCAATTTAGCTCAGCTTTTTTCAAAAGTCTGCATCCTGACGGATAATTATGCTCAGTTTCCTTTAATTAAAAATATCCATTTCCATTTGGAATAAACAGGCTATTTTCATGCTTTCCTATACGCTGCGTTTCAAAACATTTAAATAGGCTGACAATCAATTTTGCTCAGTTTCTTTTAATGGCTGCATCTCTGACAAATCTATAAACTCAGTTTTCTTTCAATTCAAAAAGCAATGGATAGTTCATTTCCAGTGACCATGCGGGCGAAGCCGGGTAACAGCTTGTAGTCAATAAAATGTTTCGCTTTTAGAGGTTAAAACTGAGAAATTGTTTATTATTTCTTAACCAGTTCTGTAAATAAACATAACGCGAACAGATTTGAGCTTTACGTTTCATCTTCTTCATCAGTCTGTTAATGTCCACTGCTGGTCGTGGTGTCTCCCAGAGTTTCGTCGCAGGCTAATTTCGCCTAAGATTTTACGTCTGGTATAAATTAAATTATTATACAGCCTTATCGGAAGTCATAATAACTTTTTCGCATATGCCATAGTCGCCTCATACGAAATGAAATGGGGTTATGTATTGATTTACGCTACCATCCACCCGAACTTTATATTTACACCACACTTTATAATATCAGATATTATTACTAACATATATAGGTTGCGTTTAAATAAAAATTTGAGATTTCCTGCAAATAATTTACAATATTTGATTGTGCTTGCTTCGCATTATTCTCAAGCAATCCAATCGCAGAGTTGCAATTCAAAATATCACTACAATGCACCACGCTATGCAGAACATAAAATTACGCTTCAACAAATTTCCACTATTTGCTTTGTTGCTCGCAAAAACTAGTTTAAAAGACTAGTTTCGTAGCTGTCAAGTATGAGTTATTGTAAAATGTTGACGGATATTTTGTAGCTAACGGATAATACAGAATTACAGAACTCTCCACATATTCTTCTTCCTTCTTCCAAATAAAACTTTAATTGATATGCACGAGTATAAATCGAAATATTTGCAAATACTCACTATGGTTTTTATACTATATTCTATACAAACATACTTACGGACACGCTAGGCGGATACAGAGTATTTTTATATAAATAGAAACACTTGTTTGCTGACCTTAAGCCGATACTCTTATATGTTAACGTGATAGAGCCACGTTGCAGCTATATTATAACTGCAACACGAATGGTGGTAGTGAAGAGAAACGAAGATTCTTTTTACTGGTAACAAGGTACTCTAGCTTATTCCTCAGGGATGTAAACGCAACTACATTTTGATTTTTGATCTTTTGATCGAGGATAGATGTAGGTATCAATAGCTACACAGTATCATCGTAGTCTTGTCATTTTGGTCAAGGTAGAACTCCTTTTTCCTAGAAGCTCACCTATTTTTTGACCCTAGACCGGAAGTACTCATTAACTGCAACTCTGCTGAAGACTCACTGCTGTGCTTGCACAGCACATCAGTGAAAGCACAGCTACTTCCGGTCTAAAGGGTGTAGAGAATCGTATAGTGACAGGATGTGATGCATTTGTCTTAGTTCCTGAAGTTAGTGAGAACGCATCTATAGCCTTTTTGGTTTGAAGTTGACTGCAGGTGTCCTCCGGACATCTGGCATCGGACACAGGGGCGTCCGTTGCGCGCCGAAGTTTGAGGTCATGGAGGAGGTCGTCATGCGTCTCTGTGCGCCTTACCTGAGAAGAAGATGGGGAGAAGTAGTCCTCCCTAGGAAGGGCCGCCATGGCCAGCACAGCAAGCTTACTCTTGAATCCAATAACAATTTCAATTTCAATCCAATGTAATTACAATCTTGACAAATTACCATACTCTCGAAAACAATTTTGTTAACATTGTATTGAAATCTGAATTGCTTGTATTGCCAATAATTTTGTCGTAACACATGTTAGCTATGTTACTCTTAGCAAAAGGCATGTTTTATTTACGTTAAACCGGTGAAACCATAATAAACTTTGTGACTTTCATAAATGGCATTTAAGTAGTAAAACATTTAAGAAATGGTATAATCTGTCCAACATAACATCTTTTCACACATTTCTTTATAAAAAACGCTTATGTTTGTGAACTTTAAAATTATATATGTATAGAGCGTGTTTGTCTCGTTCCTTTTTATATGTCAGAAAAATTGTTATCACGAAACAAAGTAAACAAAGATCAACTTTCGATTTTGTTTAAAGCTTAGGTGAAGTGCTTAAGTATGTGTGAATTACAAAAGACCTTTCAATTTGGGTATAAGCAGTTTGAAACTTTGAAATAGTTAATTGCTGCAATAACACGGTTTGTTGAACCCAATGCATGCCGCATCCAAATTTCAAGCAGTTAAGAATCTTATGAAACAGAGGAAGTGAGCATCCATCTTTAAGCTCATTAAGAGGAACAAAAAAATAATAATGGTCAAGGTTGGTTAAAGTATAATAATGTTTAAGAATAGTAAGTAGGCAATGTTTTGAAAAAAATGTGCCTTTAAATAAATTGTGTGTTTAGCATAGCAATTTACAGCAGCATAGCCTTTGACAACCCACCCATTTTGTCAAAATTCGACAAGGGATTGATAGCAGGCACAGGTGGTCAAGTGCGCTTTTTAGAGACCAACTTACAATTGACCTTTCTCACTACTCAGTTATAACAAATAACAATGTTATAATTCGTTAACTTCTCTCATAATAACTGTATTTTTCCTCAGCTTTATATATAGATTATTTTAATATTGTTTTATTTATTTTGGGAACATCAAATGTAAAGGACACCTAAGGAACTTGCAATATGTATGCCTTGCACTCAAGTGGTACAAAAAGGTAACCCACCGTTTTTTAATTGCAATTTACATAAATTAACGTCATATATGTCATTTCTTAGTGTAGAGAATATAGATGTTTCAATAAATCTTTAACATCCTTTTAAGTGACAGATGGTTTT
Organism: Parnassius orleans; assembly: GCA_029286625.1. NCBI lineage: Eukaryota > Metazoa > Arthropoda > Insecta > Lepidoptera > Papilionidae > Parnassius > Parnassius orleans. Next base: position 241,227 of record JAGSMP010001067.1, on the reverse strand, counting down.
AAACTTCCAATTCAAATATTCCATCTTAATTTTGTCATTAAGTTATAATATATTATTTCAGTTTTAAAATATTTGTTATTCTAATTTCAGAATCACAACTTAAATTCCATGTCACATTTCCCAAGCAACAACACTGTACCAACAAGAAATGATCAAGATATGGAACATCTGAAAGAAAGTAAGGCAAATGCAATGTACCAAATAGCCAGGACAATTGAGAGTTATCAGCAGTTATTAATATTGCTGTTTTAATTTTTCAAAACAATACAACAACATTAGCATTACTGTAATTTGAAATAAAAAAAGACTCATTAAATTTTATCAATGTTTTCATGTTATTTTAAATTAATTTGTTTTCTTTTAATATCTATTGTAAAAGAAACTGATTTTTGTTCATTTTAAATGTAGTTTTATAACTGTTATTTAAATATTAATTATATTTTATTAATTTATTTAAGAATAGAAGATACTAATGATGGTAGGTTGTTAAAATATTTTGTATTAATTAAATGGTTAAACTTTGTATCATAATTTTATTTATAAACTTATTAAAATTACTTTACCTATATAATTTAGTTTCATTCTTATAAAATCATACATTTAAAGTAACTTAACATTATATTCATATTTCCTGCACATGTGATATATACGCCAATTAACCTTTAGAAATGAGAATAGAGCCTGCCCAACAGTGAGACATATAGGGATATATAAAGGATGTAAATGAACTTTATTTAGACTAACATTGATTAACAGTACTCATTCGTAATATATCTTCTGGAGATTGCATATTTAGGTTTTTATTCATCTATTTTCTCAGTAAAGTTCTTAATAATAAAATAATTAGCCCTCAACTCATCATGCCCATAGAGAAAACTAAGTCCATAAAACGCATTATTCGAAGCTCATTTCGACTTTATTTTAATTGTAATGCACGATTACGGCGTAGAATATTAAACGCAAGAGCTAAACGTGCAATTATATTATCACAAAGAATAAGATGATTGCAGAAAACAATCGATTAATATGAACACAATTCCTAAACGTTACTGTTTTGCTATTGCCTAAATTCCAATCCCAACGCAATACAAACAATACGCAGCTGTCAACTAACTGTCAAAACTGCGTCAAGAGTGCCGATTTTCTTACAATCGGATTGGACAATTTCAATTCCAATCTCAATTAGTTCACAAAATCACCACAATATTAAACTAATTTAGCGCTAGAGTCGCTTTCAAGAGTACGAAACGTTATAATTTCAATCCCGATCGATCGGAATTGTTTTCAAGAGTAAGTTTGCTGGTGGGGCCGCGGATGTGTGTGAAAGTGTTCCCGTGACCCAACCAATATGCGACGAAGATGGAACACCATGGGGTTTTAATCGGTGCGAGTCCGACATGCGCGGCGGGTATGCGTAGCCATTTACACATGTGAAACAAAAGAAAACAAAGGTGTCCCTGGACTTCAGTAGCCACTTACCATCAGATTGTAAGTTAGTTTCATTCTATTACACCGCAGCCACTCACTGAATGTTCTGTCGGCTAATTCCACGTGTAATATTTAACCTTACCCTTAACACAATAATTTCACTACACCATATATTTCATGAAGTCATTCTGAACTTTGCACGTAAATATTAAAAGTAAAGTAACAGCCTACTACTGCTGTCATTTCTGAGATGATTTAAGGACAAGAAAAAGTCTGGCGTGCTATTCTAATGCGTGTTGGGGGACTTCACCTGTCCTTGATTTTTTACGTTTCTGACATACAGTATTACTACGATGTTTTTGCTTCATCGCCAAGCACAATATAAATTAATTTTTAAAATTACATTTACAAATTTAATTAGCGCCGACGGGAACCGCACTTGTTAGGAACCGCGCTTATTCCCTGAGCTACCGCGGTTCCATTAAAATATTTATTGATGAAAATATAAATCAATGCTGAACAAGAATAAAGTAGAAAATATCATAGGATTAAAACTGAGGATATAGATCGTGTAATAAGTGGGATGACTAGGGTAAGTCTCCTGGTCACGATGACCTCAGCATTGAGCACTTGCAGCATGCGGGCACATTTGTCGAGGGTGTTAACCTGTTGTTTAACCTATGTCTAGGTATATGTACTTACGTGGAGAGGTTATAAAACGATAGTTGTACCAATATTAAGAAATAAGACTAGTGATGCCTCTGTTAGGTCCAATATCGCCCAATATCTTTGGCTACTGTAATTGCAAAGGTGCTAGACGGTTTTCTTGACCAGCAACTCAGCCAACACATTCACCTACATAAGGTTCAGTTTGGTTTCAGGCCGGGCTTTCAACTGAAACTGCCATACTGCGACCAAGCATACTGTCCAGTATTACACTATGCGAAAAACGCCGGTTTATGCGTGATTTTTAGACTTGTCGAAAGCGTTTGACCTGGTTTCGTACAACGTTTTATGGGATAAGCTAATCAGAAACTAGCACACCCAAGGAACTGATTAACCTTTTCAAATATTGGTATCACAACCTAACCAACTGTGAAGTGGCTGGCCTATATTCGTCGGACAGTGTGCGGGTGAGCAGGGGATGAGCTCAGTGATGCCGGAGTCGGCTACTCAATCGACGGTCATTTTGTTAATAATATAAGCTATGCCGACGACATGGTTTTGCTGAACCCATCAATCAGGGCCCGCAATACGCTAGTGGGCATCTGTGAAAGGTAAGTGGTGGCTCATGGTCTCAGATATAATTCTAAAAAAAGCGAACTACTCGTTTTTAAGGGTGGAAATAAAAACCAAAGTCCGTTCTTCATGTTAGACTTGGAGGAGTTACACTGAGTAGAGTCACCAAATTCAGATATCTGGGACACTGGGTCGCGAGGATCTCTGACTGATAATAATAATAACCTGAACGCAAATCAGGTGATGTTGCGCGCTAACGGATGTCGGGGAGGTGGTCGTGGAACCAAGGAACTCCTCATTGACGCGGTCATTGGCAAGGTGGTTAAACGTAACCGTCGGAACCTCCGCCGCCTGGATAGACTACAAAAGGCATTCGACCGGTGCCCATACATGGCTTAAGAGGGTCCTCGAGCTGTACAAGGTTGACTGTACAGTTCGAGACTCTCGGCAGTGTATGGGTAGTGAGTACGATCCTTTGTCATCTAGGCGAGCGGATGACGGCTGCGGAGAACCACATAAGGATAAGAAGAGGTATCTTCCAGGGCGATTGTTTGAGTCCAATCTGGTTTTGCCTCCTGAACCCTCTCAATACCTTACTGGAGGACTCCGGGAGGATTTCAGCCGGAAAGGAGGTGAAAAGTGACCCACCTTTCTATATGGATGATCTCAAATTATTTGCCTCAGTCGCTCCCATCTTATGGAATTGCTAAACATCACTTGTGATTTTAGTAATTCTATTAGAATGGAGCTGGGACGGAAGTGTGCGGTCCTCCATGTTGAAAGGGGAAGGGTTTAACCTGAGGGCATAGACTTATCTATGCCCATCAACATAAGGACCCTTTCTGAGGCTGAAACATACCGATACCTGGGTATGTCACAGAACATCGGTATCGATGAGGCGGGTATGAAGCAGTCAGTTTGCGATATGTTTTATGCACGCTTGACCAAAGTGCTTAACAGCCTTTTGTCTGGTGTGAATAAGACACACGCATATAACGGTTGGGTCATGCCTGTTCTCATATATACCTTGGCATACTTAGGTGGACTCAAACTGAACTTAACGCCCTGGATAGAAAAGTCCGACTACTATGACGTCCCATAGGATGCATCACCCGAGATCGTCGATTATGAGGCTGTATTTCGCGGAAACATGGTGGGCGTGGCTTTTGGCGCGCTTACCATGCATAATCATCGCGAAGTGTGCAGCCCGTAATTACTTTCTGACGAGATCGGATGATCCATTCTATAGGGACGTCATTTCTTGTGATAAAGGACTACCCTCATCCTTGGCCAACGAGCAATGGCAAGACCCGGCAGCAGAGATTTCCGACCGGGAGACCGTAGGAAGGAGAAGGAGCTCCACGGGAGGTTCTACAAGGCTCACATGTGCCTTTCGTAGACACAGTTGCCTTCTCCACTGGTTGCTGTTTTGGTGACCTCTTTGGGAAACCGAGGGTTTTGTCTGTGATACAGGATCAGGTTATTAAGACCAACAACTATCGGAGATACATCCTAAGGATGGCACCGTCGACATCTGTCGAGCTTGTCGCCATCCCGGTGAGTCACAGGCATGTCATCTCCGGTTGTTCGGCGCTTTAACTCTGAGTACTTGCACAGGCACAACTTAGTAGCCAGAATTCTACACCAGGAGCTCGTTTGAAATGCGGTCTCGTGGACCGAAATTGCCGTATTACAAGTACTTGCTGCGGAAGCCGTGCTCGAAAATGACCGCGCCAGGTTTACTGGGACCGGCCATCATCACAGACAGGACTATTCTTGCGAATAAGCCTGATATTGTGCTGATGGACCGGGCACGTCAGGATATTTTGGTCGACATCACCATTCCGTATGACGAGAACCTCGTGAAAGCCGAAACAGGTAAGCGAACAAAATATTGGACCTGGCTCACGAGGTGACCGACATGTGTGTGGACTGCCGACCGAAATTATACCTGTAGTCGTCTCTGCGAACGGGTTAATCCCAGTCAGCCTTCGGGTCATCTGAAGCGACTGGGACTCCGTGACGGACAGCTCCAAGCTCAAATGCAGAAGGCGGTGCTCCTCGATACCGCCCGCATCGTCCGCCGGTTTCTTCCTTTCTCAACCCTCGGCCGTTTGGTCTCCTGCCGAGGGTTTCTATCTGGTTGGTTTTTATTTATTTAAGTATTATTTATTTATTTATGTTATATATTAAATATATTTATGTTTATTTATTTATTTCCTTTATAATATTTATTCAGCCCAACCAGATGAGATGACTATATAAATACCCAAAATAATAATAATAATAAAGCATTTATTCCATATCTTCACTTTCACATTTCTGTATTTGTTTGTAGGTTATAGCTTAAAATTAAGAAAGAAATACTTATAATTAATGTTAGTATTGTTTATGAGATATGGACCCTGTTTGGGTAAAGGCCTCCTCCATCCTTTTCCATGACTCCCTGTCTCTGCCTGACTTCATCCAGTCGTTTCGCGACGTATATTATGTCATCAGCCCACCGTCTTAATTGTCGACCGACATTCCTTTTCCTTGGTCCTTTCCATCGTGTGGCTTCAATGGTCCATCTTCTATCTGGGTATCGTGATATGTGCGCAGCTCATCTCCACTTTAATAAGAGTGCGTGCTTGAGGGCATCAGTAAGTTTAGTTTCTGACGAATGACTTGGTTCTTAATTTTATGTATTTTTCTCATTCTCAACATGCTTCTTTCCATTGCTGTTTGACTGCATTTGATTTTTTGTTTAATTATGTTTGTGAATACCCAATTTTGGCAGCCATACAGCAAGCAGGGTAATAGGCATGTATCAAATATTGTCTTTTTCATGTGCAAGTTCCCTTTGAGGATTTCTCTTAATGCCCAAAATTTCTTCCAAGTTGCGTTAATTCTTGTTACTTCTTCTTCATTGCTTGACGTTTTAAATGAAATTTGTTTGCCCAAGTAGATGTATTCACTGACATATTCTATATTGTTGCCTTTATCGCTATCGGGCGTTCACGATTGTTGGTTATTATCTTAGTTTTACCTGCATTCATTTCAGGCCGATTTTGGAGGTTTCGCAGTCAAGTGATGTCATCATTTCCTCTAGGTCTTGGCGGTTTCAGCTATTACAACAATGCCATCAGCGAACCTTAGATGGTTTAAATAGTGTCCGTTGATGTACACCTATTTTTCCAGTCTAGCTTTTGAAAATATTTTCAAGTACTATAAACAGTTTTGGGGATAGAGGATCTCTTGCCTGAGGCCTCGTTCTATATTTATTTCGTCTCCTCTATTTTCTAATTTTATTCTGCTCGTGCTTTTTTATAATATATTTCAAGATATTGATGTATTTAGAATTAATGTTTAATTGTTGTAATGCGTTCCAGATTGAACAGTGACTGATGCTGCCAAGCTAGTGGCTGAAGTCATACAGACAGAGGTCATTGTATTCTCTGTACTTTTCTATAACCTGTTCTAATGTCTGTATGTGGTCCATTGTACTAAAGCCTGATCTGAATCTCGCTTGTTCCTTTGGTTGCTGTTTATCGTCGTCGGATATTCTCTTTAGTATTACGGATGAGAATAATTTGTATATACTTGCCATCAGACTTATGGGTCTATAATTCCCTATATCCAAGGGCTTTTGAAGAGCAAAATTATGTCCGATGTACACCATTGTGTTGGTACTTTTCTTCGTCTAATATCATATTAAATAGTTGCGTTAAATGGCGGGTTAAGATGGGTGCTCCTATTTAAGGGCTTCATTGCATATTCCATCTGGTCCGGGACTCTTCTGAGCCTTCAGCTTTTGACATATTCGTAAATCTGGAGTCTTCAATTGGTCTGATGCAGTCACTGTATTTATGTGAGTTGTTTGCGTTTCCATTTCGGTATTATTTTGTTTCCTGTAAGTGTTTTGTAAAAGCTTGTTGCATGGCTTATTACATCTCTTCTAGATTTTGTTTTTTGTGAGTTGTGCTCAAGTTTCTGAATCCATGATTTGAATGTAAATTCTTTATAGGCTTTTTGGCACTTCTAAAATCTCGATTTTTGTTGAAATAATCTCATATCTGTGATTGTTGTGGTCCTTACGGATTGATCTATTGGCCTCTTTGTATATTCTACCAAGTTCTTTCTTCATCTCTTTGGTTTTATTCTTTGTGTGTAGTAGTTTCGTGCGCTTTTTATAAGTTACTGTGTCTTCAGAGAAAATATTATGTTGATGAGGCTTTGTAGTGTTTTGCATTTTAAGCTTTCTGTTATACCTCTTTCCAGGATATTGTAATATGTGTGTGCACGTAGATTTTCGATGAAATTTTGATTTCTGCTTCTGTCTTGGGATTTTAGGTTGATTTGTAGGTTTTTCTGCTCTTTATTGGACGACTTAAACGTAGTGTTGCTCTCACTTATCTGTGATCGGAAGAGAAATTGAATTTGCTTAGTACTTCAATATTAGTTAAAAGCTTATGATCGTTTATCATTATAAAATCTATTTCATTTTTAGTTTTTTGGTCAGGCGATAACCATGTCCATCTTCGGTTCTCCTTCTTTTTAAAAAATGAGTTCATTATTGACAATTTGTGTTGATAAGCGTAGCTTAAGAGACGTTCACCTCTTTCATTGCGCACCTGCAACCATGTTTTCCCATTGGGTAATAGTTTGCTTGTGGACAACCAATTTTAGCATTGAAATCTCCAATGACTATAACCTTTCCTTCGGTCTTGGTGTGAGCATATTCAATGTCATTGTAGAATTCTTCAATTTCTTCTTCCGTTGATCTCTCAGTCGGTGAATATGTTTGAATTATTGATAAGGAGAAGCATTCAAATTTTACTTGTAACAGTGCAACTCTTTCTGAGATTCCTATAAAGTTGGTAATGTTGTTTTTATATTTTTTCTTGATCAGAAATCCTACTCCATGTAGACCTTTGGTTTCACCGATGTAGCAAAAAATAAGGTCGTTGTATTCTTCGATCCTACATCCCATCTTTCGGATTTCTGCGAGGCCTAGAATATCCCAGTTGATGTTTTTTAGAGCATTAGTTAATTCAAGGAATCGTTCTGTTGATGCAAGTGATCTTACATTATAGGTGCAAATTTTGAGGGTTTGTTTTATATCTTTATCTGTTTCTGTATTTGGTGGAGGGTTGCAGTCTGATTCCCACGAGGACAAGTCGGTTGGGGAATGTTTTGTTTCTGTTATCTTTAAGTTCTTGTTTATTTAGTGTTTTGTTCCGGTGGCTGATGGCAATGTCCTATGCGTTCTGATCAGTTGGTTAGAGTTAGCAAAGAGTTGCTTTATGCCTCATTAAACTGCATTTAGACGGTTGGTGTTTTAGTTGACACTTGTTGTTTGAACGACGAATGAAGTTAAGATAACATTATTCAAAGCTTACTGTCAGACATTCTACACCTGCAGTCTGTGGACAAAGTGTATTCGCCGAACTCTCAATGCGCCGCGTATTCAATACAACAATGGATTCAGAATGTTGTTGGGCTGCTACGCTTTTGCAGCGCATCACGCATGTTTGCTGAGGCACGCTTGGACAGTTTTGCAACAAAATACGCAAAGGAATAGCCTCCTTGATGCGCTGCGCGAGACAGCACCAACAGCCTCCTAGCTTCCATATATGGAAGGCAAGATTATCATGTGATGAGGCACTGGAACACAGTGGATATTATGGGTTCAAGGCCCAGTATGTTTAATAATAAATGATAATTTTGGTAATGTATAATAATTTTATATTCTGTAAATTTACTAACCTCAGTTTTAAGTGTACTAACAAAGTGGGTGTAATTACCTAAATAAGGAATAAATATTAGGTCCTTACATATGCAATTGGCGTTTTGCGGGAGGAATATAGTAATTTTTTTTTTTTTTTAAAATATATTTAATTAATCAAAGTACCGTTGTTGTTATCTATGCACTTTGCTATCTCATAGGTAGTTCATTGATCCCTTTACAAAAACCATGGCGAGAATCAATAAACTCTTTGAAGGCGGTTTGACTGCCGCATCGAAGTTGAATTTTTTCCTTGTAAGAAGTTGTCCCAATTCCGGAAAAATGGTAATCTATGGAGCAAGGTCCGGGAGTACGGTGGATGTCGCAGACATTCCAATTGTAGCTCATCAACTTAGTGGTTGTTTGTTGTGCAGTGTGTGGTCTTGCGTTGTCGCAGCAGTGGCTAGGCGATTGACCAATCTCGGTTGTTTAGCAGCTAGTTCTTCCTCATGGATTGCAGTTGCTGATAAAAGATATCAGCCGTAATCGTTTGGCCATATTTTAGAAAGCTGTAGTGAACGACACCGGCGCTAGTCCATCGAACACTCACAAGTAACTTTTTCTGAGTCAATTTTCGTTTAGGGCAGAACTTGGCTGGGTTCCAGGGTTCAGCCATTGCGACGAGCACTTCCTATTATCGTACAGTGTCCACTTTTCATTACAAGTAATGATTCGATTTAAAACCTTCATTATTGAGTCGGTTGAGCAAAGTAACACAGCAGTCGACGCGTGTTTGCAAGTTCGATTCACTCAATTCATGAGGTACCCATCGTTCAAGTTTTTACTTTCCTGATTTGCTTCAAGTGGATTAATATAGTTTTATCACTTCCGAAGCCTGCAGCTATCTCTGAAGTGCTTTGTGATGGATCCGCTTCTAATAGCCTTTAATTCTTCATTTTCCACTTTGGTCTCCAGCCGTCTACGGGGTTGGTTCTGAAGGTCTAAATTTCCAGAACGAAAACGTTGAAACCAAAACGTACTGTGCTTTTGTTGCGACACCAGCGCCGCACACATCATTAATCCTTCGAGCTGTTTCTGCAGCACTGGTGCCACGGTAGAACTCTGTACTCGTAAATATACCGATATTTCATGTTTTCGATTGTGCGGTAATAAACAACGCCAAAGAAAAATAATGAAGGAAAACAAATGAATGACTGTTTTCAAAACTCAAATGTCCCAGCTAAATGAATTTATAAATTTAAATTTGAATTCTCAACCAAAGAGGACATATTTCAGATCAAAGTGGTCAGTACGACAAAACGCTAATTTCATATGTAAGGACCTAATATATAGTTTGATGACTTATTCTATTACTGCCTTTGAAGCGCTAGGATGAATAGAAATACTTATAGTTTATTCTCCCTAGAAAATTAAGTCGAGAGCTGAAACTTAAATGAGATAAAAACCTGTATTCTCCTTGAGTTTGCTAGTGTAGTGAATATTTTTGGTAATTTCATCAAATGTCATGTGATAAGTACCATTTTCACTTCACGGCGTATTTTCTTATCGTGTGGAAACAGAATCAAAGTTTGAATGTGTATGTCTTGAATAAAATTAGAACCCGTACTCTGTAAATATACCGATATTTCATGTTTTCGATTGTGGATAATAACCGACGCCAAAGAAAAGATAATGAGGAAAAACAAACGAATGACTGTTTTCAAAACTCAAATGTACCAGCTTAATGAATTATAAATTTGAATTTGGAATTCTTAACTAAAGAGGAGATATTTCAGATCAAATTGGTCAAACCTAATAATAAAATAAAGGAAGTATTATAGTTGTCCCCTTTTCGTACCTGATGCGATGTTTTAGTATTATGTTTTCATATAATTTAGGATATAAATTTGACGCTGAGTAGAAAGCCACTTGAAATTATAGCTTTGACTGGCGTTAGAAATTAAAATATTAACACTAAAAGGAAAAGTGCAAGCGACACTACCGCCATAAAGGCGCTTTGAATTTGAATTGAATTTTTTACGCTATTGTTTTATTTTATTCGTTTATTTATTTTTCGTAATTATATTAACTACAGACTTATTAAATAATAAAAGGAAATTCAATGGAAGAAAGAAAAAACTCCGCTTTCATATTTGTTGTTGTACGTGCTGCCCAGCTCTTAATTACAATGGAACTTAATGAGAAATTGGCGCCATATTATTTACTCTATTGTTATTAAATTATTTATATTATATTTGGTACACAAGCGACCTAAAAATAACTTTTTTATATAAAATAAGTGTGACAAACGAGCACACAATCCACCTTTATCCTCAATTAAGAATCAAAATGCATATGCGTTGTCACCCCTGAGGACTGAGATGGAATGCCTCTTTTCCAGTAAAAGGGCCTGATTCTATACTCACCATACGAAACTGAATAATAAAAAGTATTGCACGTAAATACGAATATATTCATTCATATTTCTAAAAGGTTTTGAAGAAAGAATTGCAATATTTGAATTATTACAGTAGTATTGATACATATAACAAAATTATATACTGCGTGTTTGTGCATTTAATGTATTTTAAAAAAATTGCTTTTTAGGTAAAGAAGAATTGATAGAATTATATATTTTCTTTATCTGTTTCCTTTTAACTACGCATAATTAAAAAATAATCCAATTGGAACTTGTTCTAAACCTAGCTGATGTATATATTTTTGTGAATTAAATTCTTCGTTTAGGCTGTAATTTAATTCCCAAAATAAAATTAAAAAAAATCCCTTTTAAGGAAACATAATTAAATCGACAAAAATCACAAATATAAATTCTCTTGGACTTGCATTGACGAAATGGAAGTGACTATAGGTGATGTTCTAGGTATATTATTATTACTTTGTAAACTTAGAATGTTCAAAATTTTTGAAGACATAAAAAACGTCAAACGACCGGTTACACGACAGTAATTTGAATCGATGTTTGCCTGCCACGCGAGACAGTCACTAAGGTAATGCGAGCTATGTTTGTACCATATAGGGAAAGGACTTAACAGGGCAACGTAGTAATTATTTTACCATTTAATGCCAGCACTTGGCTATTATCTCACCTGATGGTAAGTTGTGATGCAACTGAATATAGGCAAAGCGGACTGACTTAGCTTAACAAATGGCTATTCACTCTTGCCTTGAAGACATCGTTATTGGATGAAAAGACACATGCTCGCAAATTACACCATTTTTGGCTCTAAGGTTAAAACGCGTGGTATATCGACAACAAAGGGGTAAAGGCCGTTTGAGCGGTCTGTTGTCCGATGGTGGAAGGTACGAGTAGAGCGAGGAAATAAATTACGCAATATTGTTTGTGAGCTAATTGATTTCAGGTGTATTCTATAGGCTGCCACGTTGGTCTAGTGGTAGTAAACGCGACTGCTGATAACGCGATCAACGTATTGTTCTATTCAACTATAAACGTATAGTTCTAGAACAATTACAAATACCTGTAACATTTAAGGCTGCAGGCACTGTGTATTGGCTGTCCGGGTCAATAATATCAATTGCTTTACAAAAAGATTATTATTAATAATTCTACCCTAAATCAATAAGCATTATGAGTCGAAATATAAACCGTTTTTGACTAGAATTCGAATCTAGGCCAGAGGAAAAAAATCATCGATAAGTTATGCATCAAAATATAATAATTTTGACTGTCCTCTCATAGAAACTGTGGACATCCACTGTGGATATCTTGGTCTTGTTATAGATAACAAATTCAATTGGAACTATCATACAGATTATATTTGTAATAAGCTAAGGCATTTATAGCTAATATTATAATTCTTAAGAACCACATACCCTTCAAAATTAAGTTGAAGCTTTATAACTCATTAGCTGAATCTTTTTTACAATACTGGCTCGTTAGTTATGGGCGCACAAATAAAACACATCTGAATCAAATATGTATATAAGCTTCAACTAAAAATTCTTAAGCACATAGTAACTCCACACACAAGGAAATATTTCCAAGCGATAATGTTCAATTATTTAAACACACACAATTTAAATATAGCTTACTCAACGAACAATTCTTTAATAAAAAAAAAACTTACTGAATAAAAAAAACACGCGAGCGGTCGCAAAAAATCAGTTTTATACTACCCGTGTTAATAACATGTACGGCAAAACGCTATTTATTTAGTTCCCCAATTAATAAGCAACTTAGCTCTAATTTACGCAATAACGTTACACGAGAAATATTAAAACAAAATTAAAATCTTACTTCCTACTAAACACTGATAACACTTTGAAATGAAATTACCAAGCATCTAGTTATTTAATTACATATGTTATTACAATTAGCTCGATTTTTAAACTATTTGCAACACAATGTTATATTACGTATATTCTATTTCTCTTTATCAAACCTTATGGAAATATCCATATAGATGATAGCATTATTTACAAACCTTTACTGCCTTTACCTCATACTTCTGTATTCAACTTTGAAATGATAAATAAATTAAAAAATATTAAGTTAAGAAACTAGATATAGATTTTTTAATTCAATATAGATTTTAAATAATACTTATTTAAAAATATCTTATGTTTAATTTAACATCGATTCGGAAATTATGTCCGTCTGTCTGTGAAGAACCAGCAAGAAACTCGGCGGGACTTATTAAAAAAAACAGTTTACAATCACGCATTGTGTCATACAATAAACTATATAATTATCATATTAGAATTAACTTGGTAACAACAATCCTTTCCCAGAGGTTATTATCGTTCAAATGTATAGGAATTATATAATAAAGAAATAAAGTTTCAGGGCCACTTTGAATGAAAATTTTCATTTCATATTTCCAATTTGAATTTTTTTCTTTCTATAAAAGCGCATTTAAAACTAAAGCAATTCTTTTTTTTTCTTGCAGTAAAAACTCGATTCGGAAAGCAACTCCAATGCAAACAGCTTTAGGAGCAGAACATGACTAAAAAAGAAAACAAAGTTTATAAAATATTTTTTACTAAACTGCACACCATTTGAAAACAGATTATTTGCTATTTTATGCAAATATTGGGGAAAGAAAACGTAGTTGTAATGCATATTTTCCTCTGTATGAATACAAAAAGGCTTATTTTTATATTGAGTTCAGAAAATGATTACTCATTTTTCTATATAATAACTTATATTTTCGAAAATTACTTGTATAATACCGACATCTAATAAAATAATATTTACATTTTACGAGTATATACTTAGTATATTTTATTAAATCATTGTATATTTTACCTTGTAGTGGCGGTGTAAGAATATCCACTACCCCATATCGGCTCGTGGGAGTCGTAAGAGGCGACAGAGAGAAACAAACCAGGAGATGAGTAGCAGCGCCTTCCTAATATAATACAAAATAAAAAACTACGGTTGCCAACCTGCATTCCAAGCGTGGCAACTATGGCAAATATGCACCCAATAAGACAATCTGTTGGTGAGGCCTATGTTCACCAGTGGACTTTAATAGACTGTAACGGTAAGTGACAATATTTAGCCAAGCGAGCGAATTTTCTTAAGACGAAATCCTTTAATCCGTTATCGACAGGCTTGACACCACGATAAGAGACTACGCTCGATCATAAAACGACGTATAAATGTATTAGGCCAAATAAATCATGTCAGCGGAAACATTCACCGAATCACGAAAATGTGACTAGTCAATAAGAGAGTAAAATTTTCATATATTTTAACTGGATAAAAAGATCAATTAATTCAATTGTATATTTACATCACTACATATTACATATTATTATGTCTCCAAGGTTAGTTAACCGATATCGTTGATTTTATATAAAGTTTCACGGCGGTCTTATATAAATTTAAATCAAATTCGATGATAAAGTGGTTTTATATTTTTAGCAATCCAATTATTGTATCACCAAATATATTCAATTTGATGTAAATGTAAAAATTTAATATTTAATTTTGGTAATGACTCAAGAAAACTCGTGGTTTATTCGGTAATGAATTAATAAAATTTTATTCAAGACATACATTTGTATTTTGAATAATTTTTGTTGAAGTAGAATCAAAGTTTGAATTTTCAAACTTTGATTCTGTTTCCACACGATAAGAAAATACGCCGTGAAGTGAAAAATGGTACTTATCACATGACATTTGATGAAATTACCAAAATATTCACTACACTAGCAAACTCAAGGAGAATACAGGTTTTATATCTCATTAAAGTTTCAGCAATCGACTTAATTTTCTAGGAGAATAAATTATAAATATTTCTATTCATCCTAGCGCTATTTCAAAGAAGCAGTAAGAAAAAGTCATCAAACTATATATTAGGTCCTTACATATGAAATTAGCGTTTTGTCGTACTGACCACTTTGATCTGAAATATGTCCTCTTTGGTTGAGAATTCCAAATTTAAATTTATAAATTCATTTAGCTGGTACATTTGAGTTTTGAAAACAGTCATTCATTTGTTTTCCCTCATTATTTTTTTTGGCGTCGCTTATTACCGCACAATGGAAAACATGAAATATCGGTATATTTACGAGTAGAGTTCTACCGTGGCACCAGTGCTGCAGAAACAGCTCGAAGGATTAATGATGTATACGGTGCTAGAGTCGCAAAAAAAGCACGGTACGGTTTTGTTTTCAACGTTTTCGTTCTGGAAATTTAGACCTTCAGAACAAACCCGTGGACGGCCGGAGACCAAAGTGGAAAATGAAGAATTAAAGGCTATTGTGGAAGCGGATCCATCACAAAGCACTTCAGAGGTAGCTGCAGGCTTTGTAAGTGATAAAACTATATTAATCCACTTGAAGCAAATCGGGAAAATAAAAAGCTTGAACGATGGGTACCTCATGAATTGAGTGACTGCGTCGACTGCTGTGTGTTACTTTGCTCAAACCACACAATGAAGGGATTTTAAATCGAATCATTACTTGTGATGAAAAGTGGATACTGTACGATAATCGGAAGCGCTCGTCGCAATGGCTGTACCCTGGAGACCCAGACAAATTTTGCCCTAAACGAAAATTGACGAAAAGTCACTTGTGAGTGTTTGATGGACTAGCGCCGATGTCGTTCACTACAGCTTTTAAAATCTGGCCAAATGATTACGGCAGATATCTATTGTCAGCAACTGCAAACCATGGAAGGAACTAGCTGCTAAACAACCGAGATTGGTCAATCGCCCTAGGCCACTGCTGCTTCACGACAACGCAAGACCACACACTCCACAACAAACAACCACTAAGTTAGATGCTACAATTGGGATATCTGCAACATTCACCGTACCCCGGACCTTGCTCCAACAGATTACCATTTTACATTACCATTCAAATTAACCTGATGCGGCAGTCCAAACCGCCTGCAAAATGTCGCACGGTAAATTTAAATTATATACCTGAACATTTTTGAGAAATAGCTGTCTTATATGACGGCTCTTAATTAATCTTTTAAATGATATACATTATATCTTATATTGATTTTCAATGCACCTTGTCAATTATAAGTTAACATGAAATTCAAATTTTTACTAAATAATTTTAGCTTCCAGTTACATAAAAAAACTTAGAGGTAAATAAAAAACAATTCTTAATTTTAAGCGTATTTTGTTTCTACTAGCTCAGTTTTACTGACGCTTACGGCACACTTACGGTGTAGAGAGAAGGCATTTATCTTCACTTTTAATCTCACCAAGAGCTTTTATTAACTGAACTTAAGGCGACTATGTAGTACTTTTTAACTTTTTCTAACCTCTGTAAATCTCATTAAAAGTAATTATTGCGCAAAAATATAACAGTTTTATAAAAATTTACCATACATATAAAAAAAATGGCACGATCAAATAGTCATAAACATGCAATGACAAAAGGAAGGATACGCCAATCTAAACATTTTACTTGTACCTTCTTCATACAAGCAAAAGAAGCACCATCTGTCATAACACAAACGAACTACATAAGTGCCGCGTAGCATTGGTCGACGACGTAACCAGGGGCTGGATTTCGAAGTATAATAATTATACATAGGGTGTAGTATGTATCGTAATAAATAAAATAAATAATTAATAAAAATAAAAATACATTTATTTCTCAATAATACTGTTTCATTAATTAGTGGTGAAACAACCCCAGAGAGTAATTTAGTTCCTCATATTGGGGTGTTTCACTCTTGCCTTGGTGCTTAACTTTTATACTGTACTATGCCACTATACTACGCAAAAATACCATAATTTTATCTTCAAGTCAAACGACTTGTATTATTATGGTCCTTTTACTTTTAATATTTACCCTACAATATCGAGAATTTCTGTATGTTCGGCAACACCAAATCAGGCAACGACAGGTTAGGGAATTCATGTGATCTTTTACTATCACGGTCATTCTGAGAGAGACGATATCATGTTGATATCATAATGCAATTTTATTTCAATTCAAAACAAAACGCCGAAAATGAAACATATAGATACGCTAGACGCGTGACGCAATAATCAACATATTATATGAATGGGTTTTTATCTTTGGGAAAAAAACGAAATCGAACAGTAACAGTGCTCGCAGCCACTTCACTCAGTGCAAACCGAGACATTCAATTTATCTCGAATGGCATCTTTGAGCATGGATGCACATTGATTTTTTTAAATTTTCGCCGCTTTAGTAATAATTCACTCGGCAATTACAGGGAGCGATGTAACATTTTCATACCTACACCTCGTATTTTAATTCTACAGCGACGCTTACTACTTTATATTATAATTTTTTTTAATCTTTTTAAAACTACCATCAGCTGAACCGTGAGCTTGTTTATCACCTTTAATTCTACAAAGTAGGATAACATAGAATGTCCATTTTTAATATTTGCAATCTTTACTTCTTTAGAAAGCAAAGAAAGAAAGCATAAATTTGGCTTGATCCACTGGCCTTGCTATTTGCATTTAAAAATATTTATGTGCATTAATATCTATATATCGATATACATACATAATGCTATTTTCCAGTTTTCTGACATTATTGGAACAAAAAAATTAGATGACAATTAACCAACAACCAAATGTAGATTATAATATTGTACACTTATATTAAAATTTATTAATACTAAGTTTGAGCTTTCCTAATGATAATACTAGCAGGCTACATTGTTCCCAGCCATAAGTAAACAGAGACCGTGTCTACATTATCATATTATAGATAATACAACTGAATTATTATTAAAAAACAGAAGATTTCGTCAGAACAAAATGTCTTTCATTTAAAATAGAACATAACATGTTGTTGAGCGTATGGAACATAAGCTCAATTAGGCAAAAAACGAGTAATTTAAAAACGAAATTACAATATTTTCCCGTGAGTATTTTTAAAAGATTGTCAATTGAAGAAATATTTTTTTTATATTTTCCCTAAGACTCCTTTTTATAAGAGGTGTAAGGGGATAATCGCTGCCAGTATATGTTAGTATTCTGTGAGAGCGTGCTCCTTCTCCGATTGAGCTGACCCATGCGTGTCATACCGTATTTCGAGCTACAACGGCTCTCACTTTTTACTTTAACGTTTAAAACAATCAACAATTGTTGCAAATATAATAAAATACATCAAAACACAAAAGGAGACATATGAGACCGATTCTAGCCTTTTTATAAAGAATTTGACATAACGTATTTTAAATAAATGAATATTAAAACATTGTTCAAGTCTATACGAGTACATAATACACTAAGTCCTATATATTAGAATTAATTTTATTTGACTGTAAAATAAATAAAAGTGTATCAACAAAAGAGAAAAAATTTACACGTCCCACTCTGTGCTCACGTCTCCTCTCATTTATGAACTACTACTAAATGATAAACTTAGAAATGAGGATATCCGCAGTAGAACTAGAGTAACCAACGAAACGAACCAAAAACCACCCAAAAAGGAGTTTGTGATTTTCTAGGCGATGGGTTAGCCACTTACCTTTTTCATTTTTACGTTCATACCCATGTTTTTTGACTAAACGTGGTCCGATTAGCTGCTCATTGCACTCTTCCCACTCCCTCGACGATATTAAGCGTGACTCTATGTATAAATGTATGTATATGAGCAATCCGTTTGGGCTGTCTGCAATTCCACAATACTTATATAAAGCATATAAAGACATCGCATCGGCATAAAACTATTTTTACGGATTTTATCGCGTTTAATTTACTATTTTAATTCGACGTTTCGGGTGCTTTACAGCACCCATGGTCACGGGGGACTGAGGTGTTTGGCGACATTCAAAAACTGAAGGTACCCGCTTAAGATATAAACATAATGCAAAAGGGAATGTGTTAACTTGGTTGCTCTTACATGCCCTACTTATGGAGCCTCATATTTAAATTATGGAAAGGTAAATTTACCAACTTCTCTATTATAATGTTCATATGCACGCACGTTTATATCAAAGAAAGAAGCTTCGCTTTCCAGTTGATGATACCGTACCGAATATGCCGTATATTCGATACGGTTACGCTATATATAAATTATCACAACTAAATTTTTCTAATAAATTTTAGTTCGGCGCTCATCAGAAGGTATGGGTCTGTACCCATTGACGCAAAACCTACGTGGAGAGGCGTTTCGGTTATAAAAATTATTTTTTATACACCTATTGATTATACTGATGTTTTTCTGGAAAGTTCGTAAATCAGCGTTAAACTGTCAAATATAAATTAGCGAAAAGAAAAACAATATAATATATTTCAATATAAATATTTCTCATAATATAAAAGAATAATAAATAACCCTGTAAAAAAGCGGTTGACAAGTGCGAGAATAAGTGACAAGGATTAAGGAAAGGGTTTTCATTTATACATCATTATTTAGAAAAGATACTGTTAATATTGAGGATGACATAATTTGGGATGTTAATTAGTAAGTAATGGAAAGTTAATATAGAGGTAAAATTATTAGGATTATCTGTAGTCTGTTTTTGTAATAGCATCTCTTAAAGATAGAAAATTGTCTATAAACAAGGTATGAAATTGAAACTTGAACTTTGTTATAGTGGCATTGGAAAATAATGATAACATCAAGTAGTGAACTAAAGTAACTTTTCATATTTTATCGCGTTTATTATTCCCGACATGGTCAGAGGGGAGGGAAAGTGCTTGATTTCGATGATGTTATAGTTAAACCGGGCTGCTATATCGAGTAACATTTCTGGCTACCTAGTTTCAGTGCATATTCTATTAGTGATAATTTAAATTTTGTTTTTATCTTTTATCAATTCGGCGGAAAACACTTGACAGCATAATATACATGCACTAGCTGACTCGTCGTCGTTTTGTCCTTTCCTGTAGGTGGCCTGATGAGTTTAACTCTGAATTCACACCAAAATTTTGCAGAATAAATTATAAATTTACCTAACGGGGTTAGTATTTGTGAATTTCCTTTTGCACTATACCAGCACATATTGTGAATATGAGTTATTTTAGACCATAAATATAGGTTTTTTAATAACTTGACTACAGCGCCAACTATCGGATCTAAGCATATATTACCAACCTAAGAAAGTCCACTGCTAAACATAACTCCCCCATAGAGTGTGGGCCTCATTGTGGGGATTTTGCCATAGTTGTCACGCTTGGCAGGCAGGTTGGCAACCGCAGTTATTTATAATTTTCACTTGTTTCCATCTTTCGTTTCAGTTTCCCTCTGTCGCCTCTTACGACAACAACGGGACGATATGCGGTAGTGAATATCAGCACTACACGGTTAAATGAACAGCACGATGATCGGTTAAAATGTTCAGAAGTTACACAATATCTAACAGACGTCCAATAGGTAATTATCGTCCTTACTAATCTTTGACTATCGCTTACTTAAATAAGGTATTAATTATCTCTACCTTTCTCTTTCTATTGTTTTTTAGTGAAGAGAGAGAGAGAGAGAGAGAGAGAGCAAATGTAAACATTTCTTAAATTGATGTTGATTTTATAATTAAGGCCGTAAATGTATTAGATTTATATGTATTTAGATTCAAAGATAAAGATATACATATAATATGGTTGGTGTATTCATTAATTTTGAGTCTACATCGGTCCTGGAATAAACATCGAAATGCAGATAAGTTGTTGGCGCTAAAGAATAAAATAGAACGCCTTGTTACCATTAAAAGGGAGACCCTTTTTACAAGGTGGTAATATGGTTTAAAAAACTTAGCAGCTTAGTTTATCTTTTTTACTTTGATATCCTGTGAGAGCGTGATTCTTTCCCAGTTCAGCCGAATCGTTCATGCTGTAACCATAATATAGCTGCATTTTGGGCTTGAGTTATAAGGTTAAAAAGTTTCAAAAAGTTAGGTAATAAGTAAGAAAGTGTACGGGCAAGTAGCCAAAGACCTTTTAAATACAGATTTTGTTCCATATTTAAACTAGACCTACGAGGCTATAATAAAACTAAAATTTTGTGAGTAAGTTCATCAATGAATGACTTTATATTATATAAAATACAACATAAAGTTATATGACTATTATATAACTAATATTGAACGTAAAATAATGTAAATTTTAACAGAATTGCTAAAGCAAACTCATTCATATTCCCTAGAAGCATCGTCTTTAAATATTCGTTCAGTTATTTTCCGCATCAGATATTTAGTTGTTTGATCGTCTTTATTTCGCTGTTCGATTTTCTCTTTTCATTGCTTTTGACAAATAAAATTATTATTAAAGGCAATTGAACTCAATAAATATAAATTGCTACGCATGAGATAATTTGTTAAACAATATAGCAGACCAGTTTTTACGTGTGTACTTTACATAAAGAATTAAAAATAATTTAGTTACAAAAACAAAACGAGAACATAATATCTAGTTAATTATTTCCATTCATAAATTCATCCATTTTTCAAGAATGTTACGTAAGCAATATACAAAAACATTATAAACCATAAAAACTATAAGATATGATTTAAAAGTTTATTAATGATGTTTTTTGCTGTTTGGTGGCGGCGTAAGAGCATCCATCATCAATTTTATCACTTGGATTTCGTAAGGGGTAGCTATACATCATTGTTTTTTTCCTTGAGCGTCGTAAGGGACAGCTATAGAAAAATCCGGAAAACTCTTATCACTTCCAAAGGATGGCGGTATTACCATAGTGGTTACGCCAGACGTAAAATATTCAGATCGGCGACGGGAAACAGCGTTAAAGGTGCGAGACGTCTGGAATTCCGACCTTCAATCAGACTGCTAAGCATAACGATTACGTCAACTCTTCCCTATCAAGGGAAATTCCCATGTCCAGCTGTGTTATAAACAATGTTTTAAATCCAACGCGAAATCATGACTACTTAAGAACGTACTTGTGTTGAAATGATGACCGCAGAGCAGTCATATTTATATTGTAAAGCAGCTTCTCGTCACGACCAATTGATCTTAAAATAATATATATATTTTCCGTCATCAGTTGGTCGTCAGAAATATTGCCCATCAGTCAATAAAATGTTTCGCTTTTTAGATGTGTTAAAACTGAGAAATTGTTTGTTTATTATTTCTTAACCAGTTCTGTAAAATAAACATAACGCGAACAGATTTGAGCTTTTACGTTTCATCTTCTTCATCAGTCTGTTAATGTCCACTGCTGGTCGTGGGTGTAGAGCCCGTCGCAGGCTAATTTCGCCTTAGTTTTTACGTCTGGTATAAATTAAATTATTATACAGCCATTTATCGGAAGTCATAATAACTTTTTCGCATATGCCATAGTCGCCTCATACGAAATGAAATGGGGTTATGTATTGATTTACGCTACCATCCACCGAACTTTATATTTACACCACACTTTATAATATCAGATATTATTACTAACATCGTATATATAAACGTTTGAGATTCCCTGCAAATAATTTATAATATTTGGTTGTGCTTGCTTCCCATTATTCTCAAGCAATTCAATCGCAGAGTTGCAATTCAAATATCACTACTATGCACCACGCTATGCAGAACATAAAATTACGCTTCAACAAATTTCCACTATTTGCTTTGTTGCTCGCAATGAAAAGATTAGCTTCGTAGCTGTCAAGTATGAGTTATTATAAAATGTTGACGGATATTTTGTAGCTAACGGATAATACAGAATTACAGAACTCTCCACATTTCTTCTTCCTAAGCCTCAGCCTCTTCCTTCTTCCAAATAAAACTTTAATTGATATGCACGAGTATAAATCGAAAGATTTGCAAATACTCACTACGGTGTTTATACTATATTCTATACAAACATAGTTAGTGACACGCTAGGCGGATAGAGAGTATTTTTATATAAATAGAAACACTTGTTTGCTGACCTTAAGCCGATACCCTTATATGTTAACGTGATAGAGCCACGTTGCAGCTATATTATAACTGCAACACGAATGGTGAGTGAAGAGAAACGAAGACTCTTTTTACTGGTAACAAGGTACTCTATCTTATTCCTCAGGGATGTAAACGCAACTACATTTTGATTTTTGATCTTTTGATCGAGGATAGATGTAGGTATCAATAACTTACAGCATCATCGTAGTCTTGTCATTATTGTCAAGGTAGTAGAACTCCTTTTCTGCCTAGAAGCCCGTGGTACCACCCGCTTACCTATTTCTGACACCAAATAGCTGTGTTTGCACTGCTGTGTTCCGGTCTGAAGGGTGTAGAGAATCGGTATAGTGACAGGATGTGATGCATTTGTCTTAGTTCTCAGAAGTTGGTGAGAACGCATCTATAGCCTTTTTTGTTTGAAGTTGGCTGCAGGTGTCCCCGGATATCTGGCATCGGACACAGGGGAGTCCGTTGCGCAGCTGAAGTTGGAGGCCGCGGAGGAGGGCACGTCATGCGTTCTGGTGCGCCTTACCTGAGAAGAAGATGGGGGAGAAGTAGTCCTCCCCCGAGGAGGGGCCGCCTTGGGGCGGCCAGCACTGGTGGGGCTGCGGATGTGTGTGAAAGTGTTCCCATGGCCCAACCAATATGCAACGAAAGTGGAACACCATGGGGTTTTCGTCGGTGTGAGTCAGACATAAATAATTTACACATGTAAAACAAAAGAAAACAAAGGTGTCCCTGGACTTCAGTAGCCACTTACCATCAGATTGTAAGATAGTTTGATTCTATTATACCGCAGCCACTCACTGAATGTTCTGTCGGCTAATTCCACGTGTAATATTTAGGCCAAATAATATGTTACATTTTAACTTTACCCTTAACACAATAATTTCACTACACCATATATTTCATGAAGTCATTCTGAACTTTGCACGTAAATATTAAAAGTAAAGTAACAGCCTACTACTGCTGTCATTTCTGAGATGATTTAAGGACAAGAAAAAGTCTGGCGTGCTATTCTAATGCGTGTTGGGGGACTTCACCTGTCCTTGATTTTTTACGTTTCTGACATACAGGATTACCACGACGTTTTTGCTTCATCGCCAAGCACGATATAAATTAATTTTTAAAATTACATTTACAAAGGACAATGTCCAAAATCGCCCTGTGCAATAAAATCGTCGGACATACACGATAATTAGTTATCTATTATTATATTAGTTGCAAATACTTTTATAACTCGGACTAGCTGCATGCCAAAATGAACATTAAAAGTATTCTACTTGACTAATAACATTAATCGCCGCCATTTTCGCCAAACATCATGTGGTGTCGAAAAATTATTGAGGATGCCCAATCGATTGTAATCGATTTTTTTGAATTTTTAATGAACTGTTGCATATTTTTTAATCTGAATCACATATTGAATTTATTTCGAATAAAGTTGCAAATAGAAGCTACAATAAAAATATTCAATGGAAAGTGTATTTTGTGTAAATTGCGGTATCTTACCGTACCGTATATGCTAATGACAACATCTAAATGCTATCTGCCAATAAATACATACATTTTAATTTTTACATTTTTAATATTAATACACAAACATTTCTCTCATTTCAAAACCAATGCTAAGAAAGCAAGTAGGTTAACTAGATTATATGCATTTATACGTTGCACTTATACACTTAGGCATTAGAACAAAACTGCATAACTTATTATCTAGATAGGTACTAAATATAGCTAAATGTTTTCGAACATTATTTTTTTAAATTACTCGGAGCTATGAAAACTGTAATATTCGTGGTTCGATTATAACCTCAAATTCTGCAGCTAGTCCGCTATAAAAATAAGATCATATAGGAATATACTAATGATCGACCATAAACACATAATTTTCCGATGCTCTTGGTTCCAGGGCGAACAATGTATGGGCGCAGAGCAATGTCCTTTAATTAGCGCCGACGGGAATCGCACTTGTTAGTAAGATTATTATGTTCTTTTTGGGCGAGCGCTTATTCCCTGAGCTACCACGGTTCCATTAAAATATGTTTTGATGAAAATATAAATCAATGTTGAACAAAAATTAAGTAGAAAATATCATAAGATTAAAACTGTGGATATAGATCGTGTAATAAGTGGGATGACTAGGGGTAAGTCTCCTGGTCACGATGACCTCGGCATTGAACACTTGCAGCATGCGGGTGTACATTTGTCGAGGGTGTTAACTCTGTTGTTTAACCTATGTCTAGGTCATACGTACTTACGTGGAGAGCTTATAAAAACCATAGTTGTACCAATATTAAAAAATAAGACAAGCGATGCCTCCGTTAGGTCCAATATCGCCCAATATCTTTGGCTACTGTAATTGCAAAGGTGCTGGACGGTTTGCTTGACCAGCAACTCAGCCAACACATTCACCTACATAAGGTTCAGTTTGGTTTCAGGCCGGGGCTTTCAACTGAAACTGCCATACTGCGACTCAAGCATACTGTCCAGTATTACACTACGCGAAAAACGCCGGTTTATGCGTTTATTTTTGGACTTGTCGAAGGCGTTTGACCTGGTTTCGTACAACGTTTTATGGGATAAGCTTAACCAGGAAACTAGCACACCCAAGGAAGTGATTAACCTTTTCAAATATTGGTATCACAACCAAACCAACTGTGTGAAGTGGGCTGGCTCATATTCGTCGGAGTACAGTGCGGGGTGAGGCAAGGCGGCCTTAGCTCCACTCAACTCTGCAACCTGTACGTCAACGGTCTGATCGTTTTGCTCAGTGATGGCGGAGTCGGCTACTCAATCGACGGTCATTTTGTTAATAATATAAGATCGATCAGGGCCCTCAATACGCTAGTGGGCATCTGTGAAAGGTAAGTGGCGGCTCATGGTCTCAGATATAATTCTAAAAAAAGCGAACTACTCGTTTTTAAGGGTGGAAATAAAAACCGAAGTCCGTTCTTCATGTTAGACTTGGAGGAGTTACACTGAGTAGAGTCACCAAATTCAGATATCTGGAACACTGGGTCGCCGAGGATCTCTCTGACGATTATGATGTTGAACGGGAACGTAGAGCGTTGGCAGTGAGGTGTAATATGCTTGCCCGCAGGTTTTCTAGATGTACGAATGAAGTTAAAATAACATTATTTAAAGCTTACTGTCAGATATTCTACACCTGCAGTCTGTGGACAAAGTATACTCACCGAACTCTCAATGCGCTGCGTATTCAATACAACAATGGATTCACGATGTTGTTGGGGCTGCCACGCTTTTGCAGCGCATCACGCATATTTACTGAGGCACGCTTGGACAGCTTTGCAACAAAAATACGCAAAAGAATAGCCTCCTTGATGCATCGCGTGCGAGACAGCACCAACAGCCTCCTAGCTTCCATATACGGAAGGCAAGATTGCCATGTGATGAGGCATTGGAACACAGTGCATATTATGGGTTCCAGGCCCAGTATGTTTAATAATAAATGATAATTTTGGTAATGTATAATAATTTTTGTATTCTGTAAATTTACTAAACCTTAGCTTTAAGTGTACTAACAAAGTGGGTGTAATTATATAAGGAATAAATAATAATAATAAAGGAATTATTATAGTTGTCCCCTTTTTTCATACCTGATGCGATGTTTTAGTATTATGTTTTCATATAATTTAGGGTCTAAATTAGACGCTGAGTAGAAAGCCACTTGAAATTATAGCTTTGACTGGCGTTAGAAATTAAAATATTAACACTAAAAGGAAAAGTGCAAGCGACACTACCACCATAAAGTCGCTTTGAATTTGAATTGAATTTTTTTACGCTATTGTTCTATTTTATTCGTTTATTTATTTGCTTAATTAAGTTAACAACAGATTAATTAAATATTAACAAGAAATTCAATGGAAGAAAGAAAAAATTCCGCCTTCATTTTTGTTGTACGTGCTGCCCAGCTCTTAATTACAACGGATCTTAATGAGCAGTTGGCGCCTTATTATTTACTCTATTGTTATTAAATTATTTATATTATATTTGGTACACAAGCGACCTAAAAATAACTTTTTTATATAAAATAAGTGTGACAAACGAGCACACAATCCACCTTTATCCTCAATTAAGAATCAAAATGCATATGCGTTGTCACCCCTGAGGACTGAGATGGAATGCCTCTTTTCCAGTAAAAAGGGCCTCCGGTTCTCTACACTCACCATACGAAACTGAATAATAAATAACTGAATCTAACACACAGAATACCAGCGTAAAATAGCAGCTCAATCTGTGAGAACGTGGTCCTACCCAGGTCGAGCCGACCCATTCGTGCTTGCATTGGGCTCTACCACGTATAATAAAGTTCTATTTTTTACAAGAATCTGAATGTTATTGAAAATATTTAGGAAGTGTGAAATTACAGTTTCTTGACTAATCGACAGTCAACTTTTAGAACAGTATTTAAAGTGATTATAAGTATTGCACGTAAATACGAATATATTCATTCATATTTCTAAAAGGTTTTGAAGAAAGAATTGCAATATTTGAATTATTACAGTAGTATTGATACATATAACAAAATTATATACTGCGCGTTTGTGCATTTAATGTATTTTAAAAATTAGTGCTTTTAGGGGGTAAAGAAGAATTGATAGAATTATATATTTTCTTTGTCTGTTTCCTTTTTAACTACGCACAATTAAAAAATAATCCAATTGGAACTTGTTCTAGACCTAGCTGATGTATATATTTTTGTGAATTAAATTCTTCGTTTAGACAGTAATTTAATTCCCAAAATAAAATTAAAAAAAACCCCTTTTAAGGAAACATAATTAAATCGACAAAAATAACAAATATAAATTCTCTTGGACTTGCATTGACGAAATGGAAGTTGTAAACTGAATGTTCAAAATTTTTGAAGACAAAAAAACGTCAAACGACAGGTTACACGAGAGTAATTTGAATCGATGTTTGCTTGCCAAGCGAGACAGTCACTAAGGTAATGCGAGCTATATTTGTACCATATAGGGAAAGGACTTAACAGGGTAATGTAGTAATTTTTTTACCATTTAATGCCAGTACTTGGCTATTATCTCATCTGATGGTAAGTTGTGATGCAACTGAATATAGGTAAAGCGGATTGACTTAGCTTAACAAATGGCTATTCACTCTTGCCTTGAAGATATCGTTATTGGATGAAAAGACACATTTTTGGCTCTATGGTTAAAACGCGTGGTATATCGACAACAAAGGGGTAAAGATCGTTTGAGCCGTCTGTTGTCCGATGGTGGAAGGTACGAGGAAATAAATTACGCAATTCCCGCGCACTTTATAATATATTATAGTTTCGCGTATTTTATAGTTTCTATTGTTTGTGAGCTAATTGATTTCAGGTGTATTCTATAGGCTGCCACGTTGGTCTAGTGGTAGTAAACGCGACTGCTGATAACGCGATCCCGATTTTCAATTCGGAGTCGGGCCAAAATTAGGATTTTCCGTCAAGAAATTCTCAGTATTCTCCCGGTGTCAGGAATTTGACGGTGTTTCACCCCCGTGCCTCGGGAAGCACGTAAAGCCGTTGGTCTTGCACCTGATCTCTTTTCGGTGGGGTCGGATTGCCGTTCCATCGGACTATGAGAGTGAGGAAATAAAAAGTGCACCTGTGTTTTCGCATATACTTGGGAACTATAATTTGTTTACGCCGATAGCTTGTCTCCGTTGAGGCTGGCCGCCGTGACCGAAATTCGGTCTGGTAGACATTATTATTTCATAGAATTTTTATGAGCATAATATTGATTTCAAAACCTTCAATGTAAAATTTTTACCATAAGGAGAAATCCTCATATAACTCCTAAGATACTCGTATTATGCAATAACACGACAGAAGCTAAGATTTTCACGAAATGCTGATATGCGGTAGACTCATTTATACACTAACCCAGATACGGAGTTCAACGTATTGTTCTATTCAACTATAAACGTGTATAGTTCATAGAACAATTACAAATACCTGTAACATTTAACAAGGCAGTGCTAGGCACTGTGTATTGGCTGTCCACATAATGTCAATTTATAAAAGATTATTATTAATAATTCTATACCTAAATCAATAAGCATTATGAGTCAAAAATAAATACCGTTATTGACTAGAATTGAATCTAGCCAGAGGAAAAATCATGGATAAGTCATGCATCAAAGTATAATGATTTTGACTGTCCTCTCATAGAAACTGTGGATATCTTGGTCTTGTTATAGATAACAATTTCAATTTGAACTATTATACAGAATACATTTGTAATAAGCTAAGGCATTTTATAGCTAATATTATAATTTTAAGAATCACATACCCTTCACAATTGTTGATGCTTTATAACTCATTAGCTGAATCTTTTTTACAATACGGGCTCGTTAGTTATGGGCGCACGTTTAAAACACATCTGAATCAAATATGTATTTAAGCTTCAACTAAAAATTCTTAAGCACATAGTAACTCCACACAAGTAAATATTTCCATGCGGTATGTTCAATTATTTAAATACACAATTTAAATATAGCTTACTCAGAACAATTCTTTAATTAAAACTTACTGAATAAATTTACACGAGCGGTCGCAAAATCAGTTTTATACTACCCAAGTAATAACATGTACGGCAAACGCTCAGCTATTTATTCATCCCCAATTAATAAGCAACTTAGCCCCTAATTTACGCAATAACGTTACACGAGAAAATATTAAAACAAAATTAAAATTCATTTCCTACTAAACACTGATAACACTTAGAAATGAAATTAACAAGCATCTAGTTGTTAACACATATATATATGAAAATTATTAAATTAGCTCGATTTTTAAACTATTTGCAACACAATGTTATATTACGTATATTCTATTTCTATTTATCAAACCTTATGGAAATATCGATATAGATGATAGCATTATTTACAAACCTTTACTGCCTTTACCTCATACTTCTGTATTCAACTTTGAAATGATAAATAAATTAAAAAATATTAAGTTAAGTTTTTTATTCAATATAGATTTTAAATAATACTTATTTAAAAATATCTTATGTTTAATTTAACATTGATTCGGAAATTATGTCCGTCTGTATGAAGAACCAGCAAGAAACTGGGACTTATAAAAAACAGTTTACAATCACGCATTGTGTCATATAACAAACTATATACTCGTAATTATCATATTAGAATTAACTTGGTAACAACAACTTTCCAGAGGTTATTATCGTTCAAATGTATAGGAATTTTTTAATAAAGAAATAAAGTTTCAGGGCCACATTGAATGAAATTTTCATTTCATATTTCATTTGATTTTTTCTTTCTTAAAAGCGCATTTAAAACTAAAGCTATTCTTTTTTGTTTCTTGCAGTAAAACTCGATTTGGCAACTCCAATGCAAACAGCTATAGGAGCAGAACATGACAAAAAAGAAAACAAAGTTTATAAATTATTTTTACTAAACTACACACCATCTGAAAACAGATTATTTGCTCTTTAAAAAATATTGGGGCAGAAAACGTAGTTGTAATGCATATTTTCCTCTGTATGAATACAAAAGGCCAAAGTTTATAAATTATTTTTACTAACTACACACCATCTGAAAACAGATTATTTGCTCTTTTATGCAAATATTAAAGGTGTAATTGTAATGCATATTTTCCTCTGTATGAATACAAAAAGGCCACACAATTTAAATATAGCTTACTCAAAGAACAATTAATTAAAAAACTTACTGAATAAATTTACACGCGAGCGGTCGCGCAAAATCAGTTTTATACTACCAGTAATAACATGTCGGCAAACGCTCAGCTATTTATTCAGTTCCCAATTAATAAGCAACTTAGCCCCTAATTTACGCAATAACGTTACACGAGAAAATATTAAAACAAAATTAAAATTTACTTCCTACTAAACACTGATAACAGTTAGAAATGAAATTAACAAGCATCTAGTTATTTAATTACATATGTTATGAAAATTATTAAATTAGCTGATTTTTAAACTATTTGCAACACAATGTTATATTACGTATATTCTATTTCTTTTTATCAAACCTTATGGAATATGATATAGATGATAGCATTATTTACAAACCTTTACTGCCTTTTTATATTGAGTTCAGAAAATGATTATACATTTTCTATATAATAACTTATATTTTCGAAATTACTTGTATAATACCGCCATTCAATAAAATAATATTTACATTTTATATCTTTAGTATATTTTATTAAATCATTGTATATTTTACCTTGTAGTGGCGGTGTAAGAATATCGACTACCCCATATCGGCTCGTGGGAGTCGTAAGAGGCGACAGAGAGAAACAAACCAGGAGATGAGCAGCAGCGCTTCTAATAATAATACAAAATAAAAACTACGGTTGCCAACCTGCATGCCGAGCGTGGCAACTATGGCAAATATCCACCCAATAAGACAATCTGTTGGTGAGGCTTATGTTCACCAGTGACTTTAATAGACTGTAACGATAAGTGTCAATATTTAGCCAAGCGAGCGAATTTTCTAAGACGAAATCCTTTAATCCGTTATCGACAGGCACGACACCACGATAGGAGACTGCTCGATCATAAAAGACGTATAAATGTATTAGGACAAATAAATCATATCAGTGAAACATTCACCGAATCACGAAAATGTGACTAGTCAATAAGAGTAAAATTTTCATATATTTCATCCAGTTAAAAAAAAGATCAATTAATTCAATTGTATATTTACATCACTACATATTACATATTATTATGTCCCAATTAGTTAACCGATACCGTTATTTTATATAAAGTTTCACGGCGGTCTCATATAAATTTAAATCAAATTCGATGATAAAGTGGTTTTATATTTTTAGCAATCCATTATTGTATACCAAATATATTCAATTTGATGAATGTAAAATTTAATATTTAATTTTAGTAATGCCTCAAGAAAAACTCGTGGTTTATCCGGTAATGAACCCAATAAAATTTTATTCAAGACATACAAATTCAAACTTTGAGTCTGTTTCCACACGATAAGAAAATTACGCCGTGAAGTGAAAAATGGTACTTATCACATGACATTTGATGAAATTACCAAAAATATTCACTACACTAGCAAACTCAAGGGAGAATACATATTTTTATATCTCATTAAAGTTTCAGCACTTCACTTAATTTTCTAGGGAGAATAAACTATAAATATTTCTATTCATCCTAGCGCTATTTCAAAGAGGCAGTAATAGAAAAAGTCATCAAACTATATATTAGGTCCTTACATATGAAATTAGCGTTTTGTCGTACTGACCACTTTGATCTGAAATATCTCCTTTTTGGTTGAGAATTCCAAATTTAAATTTATAAATTCATTTAGCTGGTACATTTGAGTTTTAAAAACAGTCATTCATTTGTTTTTCCCTCATTAATTTTTTCTTTGGCGTCGCTTATTACCGCACAATGGAAAACATGAAATATCGGTATATTTACGAGTACGAGTTCTACCGTGGCACCAGTGCTGCAGAAACAGCTCGAAGGGTTAATGATGTATACGGCGCTGGAGTCGCAAAAGAAAGCACGGTATGGTTTTGGTTTCAACGTTTTCGTTCTGGAAATTTAGACCTTCAGAACCAACCCCGTGGACGGCCGGAGACCAAAGTGGAAAATGAAGAATTAAAGGCTATTGTGGAAGCGGATCCATCACAAAGCACTTCAGAGGTAGCTGCAGGCTTCGGGGTAAGTGATAAAACTATATTAATCCACTTGAAGCAAATCGGGAAAGTAAAAAAGCTTGAACGATGGGTACCTCATGAATTGAGTGACTGCGTCGACTGCTGTGCTACTTTGCTCAACCCACACAATAATGAAGGGATTTTAAATCGAATCATTACTTGTGATGAAAAGTGGATACTGTACGATAATCGGAAGTGCTCGTCGCAATGGCTGTACCCTGGAGACCCAGCCAAATCTTGCCCTAAACGAAAATTGACTTAGAAAAAGTTACTTGTGAGTGTTTGATGGATTAGCGCCGATGTCGTTCACTACAGCTTTCTAAAATCTGGCCAAATGATTACGGCTGATATCTATTGTCAGCAACTGCAAACCATGAAGGAAGAACTAGCTGCTAAACAACCGAGATTGGTCAATCGCTCTAGGCCACTGCTGCTTCACGACAACGCAAGACCACACACTTCACAACAAACAACCACTAAGTTAGATGTGCTACAATTGGGATATCTGCAACATCCACCGTACTCCCCGGACCTTGCTCCAACAGATTACCATTTTACATTACCATTCAAATTCAACTCCGATGCGGCAGTCCAAACCGCCTTCAAAGAGTTTATTGATTCTCGCCCCCATGGTTTTTTTAGTAAAGGGATCAATGAACTACCTATGAGATGGCAAAAGTGCATAGATAACAACGGTGCATACTTTGATTAATTAAATATATTTTACAAAAAAAAATTGACTTTATATTCCTCCCGTATAAAACGCCAATTTCATATGTAAGACCTAATATTAACAATTATTGCGTCTCAATACATACATTAAAAGGGTATTCAATGTAGATATTATTAAAATTGTCTACAAACTACTCCCTATCTACTTTTACATTTGTTACTTTCTTAAAAACAAAAAATGTGTCAAATCAATTAAAATGTTCTTTTGAGATATTTGACAACAGTTTTATATTTAAATTTGCATGCAATCACGAAGTCATCTACCATACGGCACTGCCTGCTAAGCAAATAGCAGCACGTCTTCAAGGACGTGACTCAATTTACTTACGTGAATTAAGAATATTCAACATAGTATTTTTTTTTATAGAATAAGTGTGACAAACGAGCGCACAGTCCACCTTATGGTAAGTGGATGCTGTGGCCCATAGACATCTACATTTATCCTCGATTAAGAATCAAAATGCAGATGCGTTGTCACCCCTGAGGACTAAGATGGAGTGTCTCTTTTCATTACCGAATAAACCACGAGTTTTTCTTGAGGCATTACTAAATAAAATATTAAATTTTACATTTACATCAAATTGAATATATTTGGTGATACAATAATGGATTGCTTAAAATATAAAACCACTTTATCATCGAATTTGATTTAAATTTATATGAGACCGCCGTGAAACTTTATATAAAATCAACGGTATCGGTTAACTAACATTGGAACATAATAATATATAATATGTAGTGATGTAAATATACAATTGAATTAATTGATCTTTTTTTTTTTTAACTGGATTGAAATATATGAAAATTTTACTCTCTTATTGACTAGTCACATTTTCGTGATTCGGTGAATGTTTCCACTGATATGATTTATTTGGCCTAATACATTTATACGTCTTTTATGATCGAGCGTAGTCTCTTATCGTGGTGTCAAGCCTGTCGATAACGGATTAAAGGATTTCGTCTTAAGAAAATTCGCTCGCTTGGCTAAATATTGTCACTTACCGTTACAGTCTATTAAAGTCCACTGGTGAACATAGGCCTCACCAACAGATTGTCTTATTGGGTGCATATTTGCCATAGTTGCCACGCTTGGAATGCAGGTTGGCAACCGTAGTTTTTTATTTTGTATTATATTAGGAAGACGCTGCTGCTCATCTCCTGGTTTGTTTCTCTCTGTCGCCTTTTACGAGCCGATATGGGGTAGTGGATATTCTTACACCGCCACTACAAGTTGAAATATACAATAATTTAATAAAATATACTAAGTATATAAAATGTAAATATTATTTTATTGAATGGCGGTATTATACAATAATTTTCGAAAATATAAGTTATTATATAGAAAATGTATAATCATTTTCTGAACTCAATATAAAAAAAGGCAGTAAAGGTTTGTAAATAATGCTATCATCTATATCGATATTTCCATAGGTTTGATAAAAGAAATAGAATATACGTAATATAACATTGTGTTGCAAATAGTTTAAAAATCGAGCTAATTTAATAATTTTCATAACGAATGTAATTAAATAAATTGTTATCAGTGTTTAGTAGGAAGTAAGATTTTAATTTTGTTTTAATATTTTCTCGTGTAACGTTATTGCGTAAATTAGAGGCTAAGTTGCTTATTAATTGGGGAACTAAATAAATAGCTGAGCGTTTGCCGTACATGTTATTAGCACGGGTAGTATAAAACTGATTTTTGCGACCGCTCGTGTAAATTTATTCAGTAAGTTTTTTTAATTAAAAATTGTTCTTTGAGTAAGCTATATTTAAATTGTGTGGCCTTTTTGTATTCATACAGAGGAAAATATGCATTACAACTACGTTTTCTGCTAATATTTGCATAAAAATCGTGCCTGTCGATAACGGATTAAAGGATTTCGTCTTAAGAAAATTCGCTCGCTTGGCTAAATATTGTCACTTACCGTTACAGTCTATTAAAGTCCACTGGTGAACATAGGCCTCACCAACAGATTGTCTTATTGGGTGCATATTTGCCATAGTTGCCACGCTTGGAATGCAGGTTGGCAACCGTAGTTTTTATTTTGTATTATATTGAAGCGCTGCTGCTCATCTCTGGTTTGTTTCTCTCTGTCGCCTTTTACGAGCCGATATGGGGTAGTGGATATTCTTACACCGCCACTACAAGTTGAAATATACAATAATTTAATAAAATATACTAATTATATAAAATGTTAATATTATTTTATTGAATGTCGGTATTATAAAAGTAATTTTCGAAAATATAAGTTATTATGTAGAAAAATGTGTAATTATTTTCTGAACTCAATATAAAAAGGCAGTAAAGGTTTGTAAATAATGCTATCATCTATATCGATATTTCCATAGGTTTGATAAAAAATAGAATATACGTAATATAACATTGTGTTGCAAATAGTTTAAAAATCGAGCTAATTTAATAATTTTCATAACGTATGTAATTAAATAAATTGTTATCAGTGTTTAGTAGGAAGTAAGATTTTAATTTTGTTTTAATATTTTCTCGTGTAACGTTATTGCGTAAATTAGAGGCTAAGTTGCTTATTAATTGGGGAACTGAATAAATAGCTGAGCGTTTGCCGTACATGTTATTAGCACGGGTAGTATAAAACTGATTTTTGCGACCGCTCGTGTAAATTTATTCAGTAAGTTTTTTTAATTAAAAATTGTTCTTTGAGTAAGCTATATTTAAATTGTGTGGCCTTTTTGTATTCATACAGAGGAAAATATGCATTACAATTACGTTTTCTGCCCCAATATTTGCATAAAAATCGTGCCTGTCGATAACGGATTAAAGGATTTCGTCTTAAGAAAATTCGCTCGCTTGGCTAAATATTGACACTTATCGTTACAGTCTATTAAAGTCCACTGGTGAACACTGGCCTCACCAACAGATTGTCTTATTGGGTGGATATTTGCCATAGTTGCCACGCTCGGCATGCAGGTTGGCAACCGTAGTTTTTTATTTTGTATTATATTAGGAAGGCGCTGCTACTCATCTCCTGGTTTGTTTCTCTCTGTCGCCTCTTACGACTCCCACGAGCCGATATGGGGTAGTGGATATTCTTACACCGCCACTACAAGGTAAAATATACAATGATTTAATAAAATATACTAAGTATATAAAATGTAAATATTATTTTATTGAATGTCGGTATTATAAAAGTAATTTTCGAAAATATAAGTTATTATGTAGAAAAATGTGTAATTATTTTCTGAACTCAATATAAAAAAAGGCAGTAAAGGTTTGTAAATAATGCTATCATCTATATCGATATTTCCATAAGGTTTGATAAAGAGAAATAGCATATACGTAATATAACATTGTGTTGCAAATAGTTTAAAAATCGAGCTAATTTAATAATTTTCATAACGTATGTAATTAAATAAATTGTTATCAGTGTTTAGTAGGAAGTAAGATTTTAATTTTGTTTTAATATTTTCTCGTGTAACGTTATTGCGTAAATTAGAGGCTAAGTTGCTTATTAATTGGGGAACTAAATAAATAGCTGAGCGTTTGCCGTACATGTTATTAGCACGGGTAGTATAAAACTGATTATTTGCGAAAGCT
The DNA here is from genome assembly GCA_029286625.1 of Parnassius orleans. Classification (NCBI taxonomy): domain Eukaryota; kingdom Metazoa; phylum Arthropoda; class Insecta; order Lepidoptera; family Papilionidae; genus Parnassius; species Parnassius orleans. The sequence continues at coordinate 204,514 of JAGSMP010001067.1, read as the reverse complement.
CGCGTGTAAATTTATTCAGTAAATTTTTTTTTATTAAAGAATTGTTCTTTGAGTAAGCTATATTTAAATTGTGTGGCCTTTTTGTATTCATACAGAGGAAAATATGCATCACAACTACGTTTTCTGCCCCAATATTTGCATAAAAGAGCAAATAATCTGTTTTGAAATGGTGTGTAGTTTAGTAGAAAATAATTCATTTTCTACTAAACTACACACTTTGTTTTCTTTTTTAGTCATGTTCTGCTGCTATAACTTTTTGCATTGGAGTTGCTTTCCGAATAGAGTTTTTACTGCAAGAAACAAAAAAAGAATCGCTTTAGTTTTAAATGCGTTTTTATTAAAAGGAAAAAATTCAAATTGGAAATATGAAATGAAAATTTTCATTCAATGTGGCCCTGAAACTTTATTTATTTATTATACAATTCCTATACATTTGAACGATAATAACATCTGGGAAAAGATTGTTGTGATCATCCTACCTCCTATTATACAAGACTGCACTCTAGTCCCTTACAGTAACAAGGTTAAAAAATTGAGGTTCTATCTCGACTCCTGTATGTCTTGGAACTCAAAGGTTAATGAGGTTAGTAGAAAAATGTTTGCTGCGTTAAGCTCTTTACGTTGATTACGTAATTTTCCTTCAACTAAAGTTACGGTCGCCCAATCTCTACTTCTGCCTATCCTTGACTATGCTGATATTTCCTGTCTTGACATTACCGAGGAGCAGCTTAATAAGCTTGAGCGCATTCAAAATTTATGTATTAGATTTATATTTGGGTTTCACAAATATGATCACATCTCTGAATTTCACAAACAGCTCAAATGGCTCCCGATCCGCCTTCGCAGGAATACTCACATTCTCTACTCATTGTATAGCGTGCTGTTTAATCCTTTCACTCTTCATTATTTAAAAGATCGTATCCAGTATCATTCCCCTACCCATAATCAGTTGCTTCGATCCTCTGTCAATCTTTCTCTCTCTACTCCTTTGCATTCTTCCCTCCTTTTTTAAGAAATTGTTTACTCTCACTGCTGTGTGTTTGTGGAACTCTTTACCTCTCCACATTCGTCATGCTAAATCTCTACATTCTTTCAAAAGTCTTGTTAAATCGTATTACCTAGAACGCTATTAAATAAATTACATTCCTTTTTCGTACTCTTTTCATTTAATCTACTATACATACTTACATGTAATTTTCGCTTATCTTTATTTATATGTATTTTCATATTTTTTTGTACGCCCTCCTCTATTTTAACAATTGTTTGCGTTAGTTCTCTACACAAAGGTTGTCTCGAAGAAATCACTTTCAGAGTGATAAGGCCGCCTGTTGTACATATTATACTTAAGATTTAACTGTACTCGTTATTTAGTATTTTGGTGTACAATAAAGAATAAATAAATAAATAATAAATAAATATAATTATAAAAGGGCTCTGGTATGGTATATGGTCACCCGAGGCAAGTGTGACATAAATTAATTAAAACTATACTGGACATTTAAATACTTCTACTCTATAAGGATTCAAAATAGACAATTCAGTTTCATAACATCAATTATTAAATGCTTATTTGTTTGATCAAGCATTTTAGTATCTACAAGTAGCATTTTGTAATTTAAGGTTATTAAAACTAATGGAGGAAGACTATCACACTAACCCTATCAATGAAGCAAGTGTAACAGTACGCTTATTTTTATAGTACTTTATTATTATCTGTGGTTTCTGACAAAATTGAAGACATGGTACTAATTTCAAAATATTTTAAGATGTATAAACGATTTGAATGTCCATTTTTGTGTAACAATGAGTTTTTCCCACATGGGGCAAGTTTTCTGAGTAGTTTTAAAAAAATTACGTCTGTCGATAAAATAGTTGAAGCTATGTACTTAACTGTCGGTATAGTCAATAGCGTAAACGTTTCTGCGTTGTTCAATAGATAGAATTTAACAAAAAAAAATAACGTGTTTATGGCGCATAATTTGCATTTGTTAGACTTGCCCCACTGTCACACTTGCCTCGGGTGACCATACTATGATTAATGAAATTAGGTGAATTTCTGTCAATATCGAAGGGTACCAATCTTGTACTGATTCGTGGATATGGCATTGTTGTGTTTTTCTATACAGATTGTTGTAACGATTCCGCACTAATCTATACTTCCCTCGATTCAAGTCGCTAGGAATTGACTTGCATTTTGCTTTGGCACAATTTTTATGGAATGATTTTTATATCATTACTCAGCCAGGGAGAGGAGGATGTTTTACACGCACTGGACGAACAGGGGCATGAACGTCATAAAACTAAATTAACAAATAATGACGCATTAACGACAACACTCCAATCAAACTTTACAGCGTCATTTAAAAGCTGCTCCAAGTCCAAGTCACTAAAGTTACGCTGAAGTGGTATTCTTGACTTAGCTTTAGGGGGACGGATTTTGTACGACAAGTATAAAAAGTTGTGATAGGAAAAAGCATCAGCAGCGTATTGCCCAAATTTTTAAACATGGTCAAGTGAAGACACAAACATTATGTCGAGAAGAGAAGGGGCACAGTTCGGGAAAAAGTGAGAGAGGGGCTGTAAAAGACTCCAAGAAGTAATTTTGTATAATCGAGAAGAACTTCGATAAAGAGAAATTCAGCTTCACCTCCAGTCTGAGAACCAGTTGAAACCTGAATTACTGAATAAGGTATGTGAGAGCGTAGATAAATAGCAACACTGCCACCGCCTGCGAGTAGGATGGTGATGGAAGACATTGTTTTAACCATGACTCTGAAACAATGATAGCGTGTATAATTATAGTGATAGGTTAGGTAATTAATTAGGGCTGGGTTAACTATTTTCAAGATTTTAGGGTTTTGAGAGACCGAGAGCCTGAATTGCGACAGGCCTGGCGACAGATAGTAGATAACAATAGGGATATTTTTTCTAATCAACCACTTAGTTCCGACATGGCCGAGAACCCTGACAAGGTATTTAAAGCCATACAAGTTATCCCAGAGTTTGATGCGAATCCCGACAGATGGTTGGGTATTCGGACAGCTTTAATCAAACACGGAAATCCACCGCCTAGTAACTACAATTCACATGTTCTTTGAAGTAAACATATTTCAAAGCACCGACGATCGATGGGAAAGAAAGCTTCTCGAGTATATGAATGATGATTATGATGATGAAAGCATTAAACAATTATTTACTACTTATCGAATGTCACCATCACTGTCACCACAGCTTATCAAAATTTCACTGCTGAACATAAGATTCCCGCATAGATTTACATCGTAAGGATATTTTCGTGGTCACTTGGAGAAGGCCAAATTAGCCTCTAAAAAGCTTGGCGTGCTCAGTAGAGCAGGGCAGTATTTCATGCCGGCACACCGCCTGCAACTTTACAAGGCGCAGGTTCGGCCTCACATGGAATACTGTTCCCATCTGGGCAGGGGCTCCCCAGTGCCAGCTCAGCCAGCGTCAGCAGTGCCAGCTTGACCGCATTCAGCGCAGAGCGGATCAAATGTCGACGACCGAGTTCTTTCCGATCGGCTTGACTCACTAGCACTGCGTAGAGATGTTGCATCTCTTTGCGTATTTTATCGCATGTACCACGGGGGTGCTCTGAGGTGTCTCATCTCCTAACTAATTCCAGCCGCTCAATTTCACCATCGCACATCGCGACAAAACTCGCGATACCATCCATACCATCTGGATGATTGGCGGTCCACCACTGTGCGATTTAGAAGATGTTTCTTCCTCGCACAACTTCCTTGTGGAACCGATTACCACCAGCGATTTTCCAGACCGATACGACTTAGGGACCTTCAAGAAAAGAGCCTACTCCTTCTTAAAAAGGCCGGCAACGCATCTGCAATTCCCTGGTGTTACAGTTGTTCATGGGCGGCGGTAGCCGCAACATCAGGTGAACCGCATGCTCGTTTGCCCCTTCTCCTATAAAAAAAAAAATATTTGCCGTAATTGGAAGGCAGGTTGGAAACTGTAGTTTTTTATTATTATTGTGAATTTTGTCAGAAAATGCTGGTGCCTATCTCCTGGAACCCTCTGTCGCTTCTTCTGACACCCACAGAACGGTATGGGGTAGTTATTGAAGATACTATTCATTAAAAGTAATGCGATTTAGTGGCATAAAAATTTATTTAATTTTAAGAAAAACGAATAAAAATTTCATAGAACAAGAGTATTTCAGCAAAGATTTGATTTAATATCACTTTGCAGAAAGAAAATCGAAGATTTCACGTTCTATTTCCATTTTAATCTCATTACATTACTTCCGGGAACATTGGCACTCTAAAGTCACTAATAAAAAAAAAATTTCTCTAATATATTCTCTAATATTTTCTTTGAGTTTTTTGAACATTGGAATATGTAGAATAAATTAATTTTTTAAGTCATTTTTACTTTGTGTGTAATATATTTTAATATTTTTACCGTTATCGTTACAGCCTATTAAAGTCCACTGCTGAACCTCAATGGGGGGATATTTGCCACAGTTGCCACGCTTGGCAAGCGGGTTGGCAACCGCATATTTTAATTTTTTGTCGTTATTAGGTGCTGCTGCCCATCTCCTGATTTGTTTCCCTCTGTCGTCTCTGAAGACACACACGGGATGATATGGGTAGTGAATATTCTTACACCGCCACTTCACGGTAAATCATTTTGCTTTGTATATATTATACGTACGGCATTCAATGTTATTTAATTCATTTTCATGTAACTTTATTACAAACTAGCTTTTACCCGCAACTTTGTCAGAGTGAAACTTTAACAAAAAACCTGCAGCACAAGGGTGTTTAGGTGAGAAATTCAATTATCAAAAAAACACTTCAACTCAGTTTCTTGTTTTTATCTCGAAAACGATTGAAAAATGTTTTAAATAAAAATTAAAGATCTTTACGTAAAAGTTTATCCTGCATCAATCCTATTTTTGTTGAAAAATGGTGATATAGTAAAAAAAATCGATTTTGGATCGAAACTTTAAAAGATAAAAGATAATGTATAAGGACCTATTTGTGTAAAATTACAAACTAAAAAAACATGCGTGAGTATCGTGGAACACTCGGTTGGAACGAAGTTCCTTTTGTAATATATTATTATTGATAAATGTATTATTGATTAACAAATACATATAAATGAATTACTAGCGGCTATTAAAATGAAGCGTCATTTAAAATTAAATAATATTTCTTTCATGGCAAGATAAAAAAAAGTGCGAAGGAGATGGATATTATTTCATCTCGCTTTCTTATAGCCGCCAAGGCCGTCTGCACTACGTCAGAATGGGTCGTGACGGAAAAATCTTACACTTTTTTCGCCTAGACCCCACCCCATCCACCAAATCCGTACCGTCCGATAAAGAACTTCGTTCCAAAAAGTTTATGTTAGGTGGAAAGTTTTATTAAATTAAGTGTTATTGAGGTCATCATCAAAAACCATATGATTTATCAGTTTTTCTATTAAACAAAAAATGTTCCATATTCTTTTTAGATAAAATATAGCCTAGATCACTCCTAGCATTGCTCTTTGTGTTCATGTTTTGTATGTATGTGAACTATATTCTAATTGCTTAATATTAAAATGATGCAATCCGCATCCCATAAAGAGACAAAAAAATTAAATATCTATATTTTTATCTTACATTAGCTTTCATTTTTGTAGGTCTCAATAATAAATCCCGGTTGTGAGCAGCAAGTATAATTTTTAAGAAATACTTCGATTATCAACCCGCATTTAAGAGTTGTAATTATAGAAAAAAAATCTTCGAACGGAGAAAGCCCTGCTCAGCTTAGCCGTCCATCTATCAAATTGTCTCTTCTTTTATGGACTAGTTTTAAGTTAGAAAACTTATATTCCTGTCATTAGTTCAAATTTTGCGTTATTTTAGAATATCAGTCCCTTCGTGGCAACAATGTTGCACAGACGGTACGAAATACCAACGTCGCTTATAAATTAGATACCGTATAAAAACGTACGCTTCCGTTTTGGTGATTTCAATCTTAAAAATGAGTCCAGAGGACGAACAAAAACGAAGAATTGAAGGCAATAGTGAAAGCGTATTCATTTAAAGCAATGTCAAAGTTAGCAGCAACTTTTATCGTTAATAATAAAACGATATTGATTCAATTAAGTCAAACTGGGAAAATAAAGGAGCTCCGTAAGTCCGTCCAAGTCAGTAAGTCCAAAGTAGTACCGTATGAACTTTCTTAAATAAAACACAAACTTACGTCGAGGCTTGCCTTAATTTGTTGAATTGGAACAATAACTTTTTTGCGTAAAAGTTGTGTTGAAAAATCTTCTTTTACTATTAAAAAAATATTTTGTCTAGTAGCTAATTAAAAAAGACTACGGGAGGAGAATTTTACGCATTACAATGTTACAAAACGCTTCAAGACCATGACCACGAATTTGGACAAATTTAGCAGATAAAAGTGCTAGAAAGCGCCCGACAGTTTGAGGAAAGCAATTATATTACATCTGATTTACGTACTCGAAAATGTGAGATCTAAACTTCATTTAAAGTGCTTGTTGCTTCAGCCGGAAACTGTACTTATAAAGTTTTGCGTAACAATACATGTGAATAATATTTTTTATTTTAATAAAAAGTCGATATAAAATAGCCGTTAGATTAAAATAATAATAAAGGGGGATTAATTAACATACGTCCCACCTGACGGCAGGTAACTACCGCCACCCATTAATATTCCAACACTCGAGGAATTGTAGATATACGTGGGTGGTCTGAAAATTTTCCGACCTAACAAAGATACAAGATATTTTTTCTTAAAATTTATTTTTATTTTCTACATACTGTCCTTGTAACTCTACGCACTTCTCCCAGCGATGCTCCCATCTCTCTAACCCGTCCAAATAGCACCCGGCGTTTATCTCTACAAAAGAATTGTTCACGAAGGTGATCGCCTCCTCATTTGACGAAAATCTCTGTCCTCCGAGCCCAATTTTTAGATGAGGGAACAAAAAGAATTCGCTTGGGGCTAGATCTGGTGAGTATCTAGCCCCAAGATACTCACCAGACCTTTTTAAAGCCACAAACAATTTCTTATGAAGTAAGATTAGCTTTACTTATGTTATCAAGAATTATTTTTATTATAGATTTTAATATAATAAAATTATTTATTTACCAAGATTTAATTTCTTTTTTTAATATTACCTTTAAGAATATATTGAATTTCTTCAATATTAGCTGAAACTAATCGAACTCCTTTCGATTTTGCAGAGGGGGAAAGAGAATTAGTTTCAGGATTTAATATTGAATATAGAAGAGGAGGATATATCTGAGATCTCTATATCTGGGATTAGCTGAGGTATGAGACGGCGCGTTGTCATTGTGAAACAGGATTTTCTTTTTCTGCAAATGTGGCAGTTTTTCCGCAATGTCTGCCTTCAGTTTGTCAAGTAATGATGCGTAGTATGCTCCCGTAATGGTTTATCCTTTTAAAGATAATCAATAAAGATAACTTCATGACTATCCCAAAAACAATCACCATCACTTTCCCAGCCGACAAAACAGTTTTGCGTTTTTGGAGCCGGTTCCCCCTTTGTTCCCCTGTTTTGGCTGTATTTTTGTTTCGGGCGTATAATGGTGTATCCAAGTTTCATCTACAGTAATTAATAGGCACAAAAACTCGGATTTATTGCGCCTAAACTGCGCCAATAGAGCGTTGGAAATGTTGATTCGAAAACGTTTTTGGTCTAACGTGAGCAAACGTGGCACCCAATGCACTGACAGCTTTCTCATGCCTAAATCTTAATTTAATGTGTGAAAACACGTTTTTTGGACATTATGATAGCCTTTGCTATCTCTCCCAATTTAATTCGGCGGTTGTCTAGCACTATTTGGTGAACTTTAGCGATGTTATCGTCAGTAGTTGCAGTTTTTGGACGTCTCGAACGTTCATCGTTTTCTAAGCTCTCACAGCCACTTTTAAATTCAGCTGCCCAAAATTTGACTGTCGTAAATAATAGTGCAGAGTCCCCGTACACAGAATCCCACTCATCGTTGATTTGCCTAGGCGTATTACCTTTCAAAAACAAAAATTCAATGACAGCTCGATACTGAATTTTTTCCATTTTCACAAAAACACTCACATCGACTAACTCAAACGACTGTCAAATAACTACTACAAGTCCAAAATGGCTGAAATTTTGGTGCGTAACTGTCGAAAGATACACAACTACATTCACTAGCTTTTATTGACGAGTGCTGCAATCTAGTATATACATTTTATATTTTAGGCCTATTACACATTTGTCTGTTGATTTTTATGCGTTGTATACATTTCTATTTGTACAAACGAGATCCATACTAATATTATAAATGCGAAAGTGTGTTTGTTTGTTTGTTTGTTTGTTTGTTTGTCCTTCTTTCACGTCGCAACAGAGCGTCGGCATGGCATGATTTTTTGTATGGGGATAGTTCGGTGGCTGTAGAGTGACATAGGCTACTTTTTTCCGCGGAAAAACATCTCATTCCCGTGGGAAAATCGAATATGTTGCACAAGTTTGTCCTTCTTTCACGTCGCAACAGAGCGTCGGCATGGCATGATTATTTGTATGGGGATAGTTCGGTGGCTGTAGAGTGACATAGGCTACTTTTTTCAGCGGAAAAACATATCATTCCCGTGGAAAAATCGAATATGTTGCAAAATTAAATTCAGCTAGGTGGCGCCACCGTGATTCTACAAGACGGACGACGGTACGATGGACGAACACAGAAGGTCAGAATATCTGGATTATTATGTCTTTTACCAAAATTAAGATAAAAATGTATGGATCTTGTATTACGCAGGACCGGGAAGAGCGATAAAAACATAAAATTCACCAGCTGATTTTCTTCAAACGTTTTGGTGCATTGTAATTCACAGAATAGGCGATAACCTCGCAGACGATATTAAGTGATCCGTTGATGCTCTGCCTACCCGCAAGGGTTACAGGCGTGATTATAAGTATGGATCAGAAATACTATCACCACCTGTCACGCTTTCACCTTAACTATTACTTAACAATGGTAGAAACAGTTCTTAGTAAGCCTTATTAATAAGCCTTAGTAATATTTATTGAACGGAAATGAATACAGTTCTTACATGTGGTTATGAATGAATCGGTATTACAATAAGAAAAATTGTGCAAAATTATAAGAAAAATATATTTTGAGAGTTCTTATTAACTAACGTATACATAGTTTAAATTGATTCCGCTAGATGTCGTTACAAGGTTTTAAAACGCGGTAACGAAATGTTTCTTGACATGTACTTAACTCCGCCGCTGAGCCGCGCGTCAACTTATAGTGCATACGGTACCTATACGCTTAAATTGTTTCTATTTCGTAGCTTATTCGACTACCTGCCTTCGATTTCGGTTGTTTGTTATTTGCTTTGTGATTTGGTTAAGGTTGAATGGATTTATATTGGCTTTCATTTTCGGATTTGTGTATTTTCTTGGATCGGTTTTGTTGATTTGGTCGGTATTCCTTTATACATATTTAGACTCTGGCTTTGATTTTGGATTATGTTTATTTAGAATCGTGAATTGGTTTTCGTTGTTTTGGGTTTTTAACAATATTTCAAAGGGTATTAATAGTGTAGATAGTGTATACGGTACCTATACACTTACTTCTTTTTCGTTGGTTATATTTATATTGACTACTGCTTTCAATTTCGGTTTTCTGCGATTTGTTTTGTGATTTGGTTTAAGTTGATTCGATTTTTTTGGCTATCGTTTTCGGATTCGTGTTGTGTCTTGAATTGGTTTTGTTGTTTTGATTTTAAAAAATATTTAAAAGGAAATTTAATTCCTTTTAGGTATTTTAACGTTTTTTTATAAATAGGTTTTCTTACTTCATAATGCCTCGCAAACGTAAGTCCAGCCTTTCAAGAGTATCTTCTCAAGACAAGCGAAAAGATTAGCTCGATCGCTAGAATCTTTAGAAGATGCTGAACTGAGAAGGCAAGAACAAGCAGAGCGTCAGGCTGCTTTTAGAGCATCTGAGACACCTTCTCAACGTCAGCAAAGGCGTCTTGAACAGACAGAGCGTCAGGCTGCTGGAGCTTCCGAAATACCTTCTCAAAGTCAGGAAGGCGTTTTGAACAGGCAGGCGTCAAGCTACTTTAAGAGCTTCTGAAACACCTTCTCAAAGTCAGCGAAGGCGTCTTGAAAAGGCAGAGCGTCAAGCTACTTTAAGAGCTACTGAAACACCTGCTCAAAGTCAGCAAAGGCGTCTTGAACAGGAAGAGCGTCAAGCTACTTTAAGAGCTACTGAAACATCTGCTCAAAGTTAGCAAAGGCTATTCGAACAAGCGGAACGTCAGGCCGCCTTAAGAGCCGCGAAACACCTGATGAAACTCAACACAGACTCATTGAGCAAGCTGAACGTCAATCTACTATAAGGGCATCTGAAACAGCAGAACAGACACAGGCGCGAAGAGATGCAAATGCACAGCTCTAAGCTGAACGTCGACAAAATTTTCAAAGAAGCAACTGGTCGGTTTTAATGACGCAGCATTCAATTATGATCCGTTGATTGATTATAAAAATCACAGGTTAGTTGTTATCGGACTGATGGACAAGGCGTGTCGATTTTGCAGCGCTTTAAAATGGAAAGATGAGACCGCAGGCATGTGATGTTCAATAAAGTATCTCTTCCGTTACTTGGGGAACCAGAAGAACCTTTGAAAACTCTCTTTTATATGATGCTAATGAGTCACGGCGCTTTTAAACAGGATCCGGAAATATAACTCATGCTTTCAAATGACGTCCTTCGAGTTGACCGGGAAGTAATAATGCCGGATTTTCGCCTACATTTACGGTGCAAGGCAAATTTATCATAGAATAGGTTCACTTTTCCAGCTGAAAACGAACAGCATAAATTTTACAAGTATACTTTATGGGTGACGAAGAAATTGAGGCAGACCGTCGCTGCCAATTTATCCAGGGAGTTGAGAGAGACACAGTGTTCAAAATTCAAAGATTCTTGCATGAACGTAACATTTTAGTCAAAACATTTAAAACTGCTTTAGAAAACCTACCTGAAGAGGATTATAAAGTCGTCATTCACGCAGATCGGACCCCTCGAGGAGAGTTTGATAAACGAAATAGCAGCCGTAATATTAGTGGTGATCAATTTTCTTCACGAGACATTGTCTTGCGAGCACGTGATGATACGTTGCAACGGGTAGCCGATACACACAAGTTTTATGACGCTCTGCAATACCCATTGATTTATTGCAAAGGACAAGAGGGTTATCATTTTCAAATTCCACTCATTAACCCGGTCACAAAGGAGCCTACTCCGAACAAAAAAGTATCATGTATGGATTTTTATGCGTATCATATGATGTTGCGAGAAAATGATTTTAACCTCTTAGCCCGGTGTAGACAATTATTTCATCAATTTTGGTAGACATGTATGTGAAGGTAGAAAGTGAACGTCTCCGTTATATATCTTTAAATCAAAAAAAGCTGCGCGTTGAGAATTATATACATTTACAAGATGCAGTTTCTAGCGACGCCAATGTAAGCCCCAGAGATTTAGGTAAAATGGTAATTCTGCCCTCATCATTCGTTAACAGTCCCCGCTACCTACATGAGTACACACAAGACGCATTCGCCTATGTACGAACTTACGGAAGACCTGATCTTTTGTTACTTTTAATTGCAATCCCACATGGAAAGAAATAACTGAGGAGCTAATGCCGGGCCAAAAAGTACTGACAGACACGATTTAGTTGTTAGAGTATTTAGATTAAAAGTACAAAATTAATGTATGTAATTAACAAAGGAAAATTTTCGGAGAGGTGCAGTGCTTCATGTATTCAATTGAATGGCAAAAAGAGGATTACGCATGCCCACATTCTAATATGGCTTAAAGAAGTTGCGGCCCAGCCAAGTAGACGACATAATAAGCGCCGAGATTCCGGATCCTGAGCAAGATAAAAATTGTATGATTCCATCGTCCGAAATATGATTCACAGTCCATGTGGAGCACGAAATTCAATATCGCCATGTATGAAAGAAGGAAAATGTACAAAGAAATTCCTAAACAGCTATTAAAAGAAACAGTGCACAATGACAATGGCTACCCTTTATACAGACGCAGAGCTCCTGAAGATGGTGGCAGGAAAGTTACAATCAAATCTCGCTCTGGAGCGTTCGAAACCTTAGATAACAGCTGGATTGTCCTGATTCGCCCATTCTATGTAAAATGTTTAATGCCCACATTAATGTAGAAGCATGTAGCTCTGTTAGCGCAATCAAGTATATCTGTAAGTACATATATAAAGGAAGCGACCAAGCAATATTTAATCTCAGGAGTGAAGGTGAGGCAAATCCGTTAATGAAGTACAGACCTTTCAAGCAGGGCGGTATGTCAGCAGTAACGAGGCAGCGTGGCGTCACCTTGGCTTCCCTTTACACGAAAGGCACCCAACAGTTACTCACCTTGCTGTGCACTTAGAAAATGGAGAGCGTGTATATTTCACCGAAAGAAACTTCCAAGAAATAATTGCATCACCGCCAAAAACTACACTAACAGCCTTCTTTCAACTTTGTCAAACCGACCCCTTTGCAAAAACGTTGTTATATTCTGAAGTCCCCCGCTATTATACTTGGAACACATCTAGGAAGGAGTGGAAACGCCGTATTCAAGGCGCGCCTGTTGCAAATTGGCCCGGTGTAAAGTCATCAGATGCCCTTGGTCGTGTGTATACCGTCCATGTAACTAATTTTGAATGTTTCTGTTTACGATTGCTGCTGCACCATGTTCGGGGTCCTACAGGATATAAAGACCATAAAACTGTCAACGGTCAGGAATGCGCAACTTATAGAGAAGCATGTGAAGCTCTGCATCTTTTAGAAAACGATAATCACTGGGATGAAACCATGGAGGAAGCTGTGCAGTGCCAGTCACCAGCCAAAATTAGGGATCTTTATGCAACTCTCATATCATCTTGCGGGCTATCTAATGCACATAAATTGTGGGACAAATATAAAGAGTACATGGCGGAAGATATTTTGCGAAGGTTACAGCAGACACATGCGAACATGACATACAATGAACACATTTATAATGAAGCACTTGGAAAATTGAAGATAAAGTAATGGCAATGGTAGGCAAAAATTAAGCGACTTTGGAATGATAAGCCCTCAGAGAACAACCGAAAATGAACTATGATGAAATTATACGTGAAACAAACTACGATATACCAGCTTTGCAGCAGCAGCCGAATTTCTACCCTGCTTGCTTCCCGAACAAAAACGAGTTTTTGACAAAGTATTAGGACAAATTTAATCTGGAAATGGTGCACTTTTCTTTTAGATGCCCTGGAGGAACTGGGAAGACATTTTGTTAAATTTATTATTAGCGCAAGTACGGAAAGATAAAACATTGCTGTGGCCGTAGCTTCCTCCGGTATAGCCGCCACGCTGCTAAGCGGGGCCGCACTGCACATTCTGTTTTAAAACTCCTCTAAATCTAGCCCAGGAAGAATCGCTGATCTGCAACTTTAGCAAAAATAGTGCACGAGGTATAATGCTACGACAATGCAAACTTTTAGTGTCGAACGAAAGTACAATGTCGCATAAAAAAGCTGTAGAAGCACTAAATCGAACGCTCCAGGATTTGCGCAGCAATACCGATGTAATGGGAGGAATGGTGGTTTTACTGGCTGGTGACTTTCGCCAAACTTTACCAGTCATTCAAAAGGCACACCTGCAGATGAAATTAAAGCATGCCTCAAGTCGTCTATTTTATGGAACAAGGTGACAAAATTCAGTTTAACTACGAATATGAGAGTGCATTTGTATAATTATATCAATGCTGGAAACTATGCTGACACACTATAAAAATTGGCGATGGGCGGTTGGAAACGGATGCTGAGGGCTGCGTTAAATTGACGAGAGATTTTTTTAATTTAGTACAGAGTCATTCCGAATTAATTGCGAGCGTTTATTCAGATTTAACGAACAACATGCATGAAGACAAATGATTATGTGAAAGGGCGATTCTTGCACCAAAAAATGAGAGCGTTAACAAAATAAATTCAGATATATTAAGCGAAGTAGCAGGAGAAATAACAGAGTATTTGTCAGTAGACACAGTTATGGACACAGAACAGAGCACTTCATATCCCGTAGAGTTTCTAAATTCTCTAGAGTTGTCAGGTGTGCCCTCACATAAGCTTCAATTAAAATTAGGCGTCCCAGTCATGCTAATGCAAAATTTAGATGCTCCTCGGTTATGTAACGGACAAGGCTGCATGTGACACATCTTGGACGGAACATAATCGGTGCTACAATTTTGACAGGCGTAGAAAAGGTGAAAATGTTATTATACCACGGATCCCTATAATTCCCAGATCTTCCTTTTCAATTCAAAAGGTTGCTGTTCCTATTAAGCTCAGTTTTGCAATGACAATTAATAAAGCGCAAGGCAAACGTTACAGGTAGCGGGGTCAACTTAGAAAACTGTGCTTCTCTCATGGTCAGCTGTATGTAGCATGTTCGCGTGTGTCAAATGCCCAGAATCTCACATTCTTTCTGAATGGAAAAACATATAACATTGTGTACAGTAGCGTCTTAAAATAGTGTTCAGTTAGTTTTTTTCCAAAAGTCCCACAATCAATTAATCAAATTCCCAGATCTTCCTTTTCAATTCAAAATTTCCTATTTAGCTCAGTTTCTTTTCAATTCCAAATGCTGCACCTCTGACGGACCTATAAAGCTCAGTTTCCTTTCAACTCAAAAGGCTGCATCTCTGACGGATCTTTATTTGGCTCAGTTTCCTTTCAATTCAGAAAACTGCATCTCTGACGAATCAATTTAGCTCAGTTTCTTTTCAAAAGTCTGCATCCCTTACGGATAATTATGCTCAGTTTCCTTTAATTAAAAATATCCCATTTCCATTTGGAATAAACAGGCTATTTTCATGCTTTCCTATACGCTGCGTTTCAAAACATTTAAATAGGCTGACGAATCAATTTTGCTCAGTTTCCTTTTAATGGCTGCATCTCTGACAAATCTATAAAACTCAGTTTTCTCAATTCAAAAGCAATGGATAGTTCATTTCCAGTGACCATGCGGGCGAATCAACCACTCACCTTCGATTTGCCAACGATATAGTCCTTATGGCAGAATCGCTGGAGGACCTAAGCACTATGCTCAATGACCTCAATAGTGTCTCCCAACGGATAGGTCTCAAGATGAACATGGACAAAACAAAATCATGTTTAATGTCCATGTCACACCTATGCCGGTAGTTGTTGGGAGCACTAAGCTCGAGTTGTTGAAGAATATGTTTACCTGGGACAAACAGTCCGACTAGGTAAGTCCAACTTCGACCGAGAGGTCAATCGACGGATTCAACTCGGCTGGGCAGCGTTCGGGAGATTACGACCCATCTTCTCGTCAGGCATACCTCAAAACCTCAAAACTAAATTGTACAACCAGTGCGTGTTGCCAGTGATGACATACGGAACTGAGACGTGGTCCTTCACTGCTGGCCGTATGACGAAGCTCAAGGTCGCTCAGCGAGCTAAGGAGAGGGCTATGCTCGGGGTTTCTCTGCGTGATAAACTTAGAAATGAGGATATCCGCAGTAGAACCAGAGTAACCGACATAGCCAAAGGATTAGTAAGCTGAAGTGGCAATGGGCCGTAGAAAATATAGCTCGAAGAACCGACAACCGATGGGAAGAAAGGTTCTCGAGTGGCAGCCTGTACCGGCAGGCGAAGTGTAGGGCGTCCCCACTAGATGGGTGACGACCTGGTAAGACATGCAGGAAGTCAATGGCTGCAGGTGGCTCGGGACCGTGCTTTGTGGCATTCCGTGGGGAGGCCTATGTTCAGCAGTGGACTTGTGAAGGGCTGTAATGATGATGAAATGATGATGCGGGCGAAGCCGCGGGTAACAACTAGTATATTTATAGGCAAAATTAACTTAGCTATATTATATACAAATTAATGCGAAATTTTATATTAATTAATAATTTTACTGTCTTAAAGATGTTGTCAAGTTTCGTAATACTATTTATTACGAAACTTAATAAACAGAAAAAATAAAATAAAAAGTAAAAGAGCAGCTGCTTCTCACTTGGTCAACTCTCCGTGACATTCTCCCGTGTCAACGATTTTGCCGATTTATATTTTTAACACCACGAAACTGCATGTCCATCCAACATTGGTTATGACTAGGAGGCCGTTGATACGGTATTTGTAAAATGACTGCCTGGTTGAAAATAGGTTCATTATGAGGATCTGGATACGAATCCCGGGTCGGGTCAAAATCATTTATTGGGTTTTTCTGTCAAGAAATTCTTAATAGCAGACCGGAGTGAGCAGTTTTTGGTGCTCGTAAAACACGTAAAGCTTCTCTCCGGTTGTTTCTCATCGGACTATGACAGTGAGGGAATAGAGAGTGCACTGGTTCTTCCCCATCGGTTGTCGGTTCTTCGAGCTATATGGCCCATTGCCACTTCAGCTACTTTAGGCTATTTCGGTTACTCTGGTTTTACTGCGGATATCCTCATTTCTAAGTTTATCACGCAGAGAAACCCGAGCATAGCCCTCCATAGCTCGCTGAGCAACCCTGTTTCCCTTATACAGCCAGCAGTGAAGGACCACGTCTCAGTTCCGTATGTCATCACCAAAACACACTGGTTGTACAATCTAGTTTTGAGGTTTTATGCCTGACTGAAGATGGATCGTAATCTCCCGATCGCTGCCCAGCCGAGTTGAATCCGTCGATTGACCTCTCGGTCGAAGTTGGACTTACCTAGTCGGACTTTTGTCCCAAACATATTCGTCAACACTTCGAGCTTAGTGTCTCACACTACTGGTGCAGGTGTGACATGACGTTAAACATGATTTTGTTTTGTCCATGTTCATCTTAAAACCTATCCGTTGAGAGATTACTATTGAGGTTATTGAGCATAGACTATATCGTCGGCAAATCTGAGGTAAGTGATATACTGCCATTGACGTTAATACCGTATCCTTTCCAGTCCAGTAGCTTGAAAACGTCTTCCAATGCAGCTGTGAAGAGTTTCTGGGGATATTACGTCACCCTGTCTTACACCTCTCTGCAGTTGATAGGTTTCGTACTCTGGTTCTGTACTCGGATAGCCATCGTAGCCCTACTGTACAAACACTTCAGCACTTCGATATACCGACAGTCCACGGCACCGCTGAAGGGACTGTAGCACCGCCCTAATTTCGACGGAATCAGGTTGTTTTCATAGTCCACATACGCAAGACAAAGTTGCAGATTGTACTTCGGTCTTCTGTACAATTTGCCGAAGGGTATGTATGTGGTCTATGGTGATAAAGCCTTTCGGAAACCGCTTGTTCGGGAGGCTAGAAGTCGAGTCGATTCGTAATGACTCGAAAACAGCACGTAGACGCAGCTCAGAAGGAAATCGGTCTGTAGTTCCAAAGAGCGTTGTCGCCTTCTTGAAGAACAAGACCACCGCCTTTCTGCTCCACGCCTCCGAAGTAATGCCACTATGGAGGACGGAATTAAAGATTTCTTTATATTTCATTTCAATTTATTCAGAACAAAATACATTGTGTAGCAAAACAAAATAGTAATTTTTAAACAATAGTAATGTCATACAATACAAAACAAGCAAATAATCAAGTAATGAAATTATTAATGTCAAAATCGTCATAATAGATTATTATAATACGATAATTGTACAGAAACTTCAGTGTTGGAGTCATCTATACACTTCACCGGTTTTTTTACTATGAAATTATAAGCATATGTTATTATTTCAGTTGGAATAGTGCTGAAGTTTATACATTTAATATTAGGCCCAAATTAATAAAGTCTTTAAAACCGAAGAATAAGATTATTATAAGCGAACGAAGTCGCGGGCACAACTAATTTTAAAATTTTATTAATCATGCTAAATGCGGTATTGTCTATTGTATAAAACTCTGTACAGCATTGTTTGGAATATTATAAATTATAATAATAATATATCACCTTCCATGAAATAAATGCAATATGCACAAATTTGATCTCACACAGAGTTGTGTTTCACGTTCAAAATAAAGGTAAATATTAGCATTGTTTTAATATTTTATGTGCTGTGTGTGTACTTGTTAATTTCAGCAAAAGCATTTACAAAATACATTCAAAATTCGTATACAGATTAATTTTAGTTTATGGTACGATAAAAACGTAACAAGTTTCGTGCATCGACGATCACTGTTAAAATTGTTAATTAGCTACTTCGCAAGAATAAAGTTACAGTCCTATATGGGCACTGGTCTTCTTTCATTTTCGGGGACAAATTTATTTATTTAAATTGGTGTACCAAAAATAATAAACTTACTTATCTCTCATTAAATAATATTATATACATAATAATAATAAAAACATTCAAGAAGAGTGTACATATATATGCATTTGTTACTTGTGAACTTAAGTAAAAAGTTATGAAGAAGTTAGTAAACCGCCGCACTGCCGCATTACGTTGCGAAATTCATGTCTTCGAAATATTTTGTTTCCAGTTATGCAGATTTCCTCACAAAGAATACCGGCAATAAAATGATATAAAAAAATTAAATGGTGGCAACGGACAGTGGGTTATCCGATTCTGTCCGATTCCTATGTTCAAAGATCATTTTGTTCTCAGTAACGATCCGTATTGATTCACACGACATACAGTTGTTGAATTAGTATTGAGATGAGAAGAAGGTTTTAACGCACTTTGAGTACCGTAAAATAGCTCATAAGGGAAAATAGTGTTTTTGGATATACTTTGGGGCGTTTGGGAAAATAATGAGTGTGAATTTTTACGTGGTAGAGCCATGCTGCAGCATATTAATAGTATAGTTGTAGCACGAATGGTCGGCTCAACTGGGAAGGACCACGCTCTCACAGAATACCAGCGTAAATTAATTATTAATTAATGTGCTTGTATGTGAGTGTAGAGAACCGGAGACCCTTTTACTGGAAAAGAGGCATTCTATCTTAGTCCTCACGGCTGACAACGCACATGCATTTAAATTCGCAAACGAATATAGATGTAGATGTCTATGGGCCACTTACCATCAGGTGGACTGTGTGCTCGTTTGTCACCCTTATTCTATTAAAAAAAAAATTTTTACAATGCGCGCGCACAGCGACAACTAAAAACGACACCATGAAGTTGTTACGAGGCGCGCGTACACTGGTACAGATGCCTCTTTTCCACAAAAATTTTCTCTGATTCTTTACACACACCAAACGAAACACAGCAATATTATTCTGTGTTGTTTCACGCGTGGTATTCTGTGAGAGCGTGGTCCTTCCTCGGTCACCATTTATGCCACAAACATTATATAGCTGCAGATAGTGGCTCTTTCATAGGTATCATTTATACAGGGTTATTTTTCAAAGAGTAGCCAAATTTTAAACTTAAGTTCTAATATATAAATAATGATATACCGTTATTGCAGTTTTTGAAAATATGAGTAAATAAGGCTTCTACTTTTATCTGAAATTATCCCAAATTGACTGTGATTTATGGGCAACAACTACTCTGAGTGCGATTCAATTTACAACGTTTTTGCCGACCGACCGACCCTTACGAATGTGTGCGTGCGTAGTAATAATGTTAATAGTTGAAATAATGCATTACCACGCATTTTGAATTTAAAAGATAAAAAGGACAGTATGTTTGAGATATTTTTAATTCATTTTTCTTCACCATTTGGTATTAACATATGCTTATTTTGAACCTTCTCTACAAATTTGCCCGGTTATTGCAAAATAACCCTGTATAATAAATATTTTCAAATCTAACAAGCTTTTACATGAATTTGAAGAACAAAAAATAAATTGTACTATACTTCACTTTTCTGCTCCGGTTTAGTTCGGAAAATCGAAAGCTGTTATCGACAGCTACTTGTTCAATTTGTCTGTGGTTGTTACAGGTTAAGGTGAATTTCGGCATTTGCTAGCGTTAATTTACTTACTGTGTTTAGCTAAAGACCAAAGTGCTGTATCAAACCAAGCTTTAATCGAATATTATACTAACCCATGTTAGTTCGTAGTAGACATATACTTTAATTTTACATTATGGTATGGTTAATATATCGTGCTGAGATAGTTTAAGTAGAAAATGCTTGTCTTTAATTAATAAAACGCGAGAACAAGACTTCAATATTTTTTTAGAATAAAATTTAATTCCCAACTCCGGGAGAGACCATTTTCACTAGCAGCGATTCCAACTTAGTCTTTAGGGGTGACAACGTATCTGCATTTTGATTCTTAATCGATGATAGATGACAATATCAGTGCTCGTTTGTCACACTTATTCTATATAAAAAAGGCCCATGATCAGCTGTGAACTTTGACGAGCCGATAAAAAAAGAAAGACAATTTTATAGAAAACACGTAAGTGAAAAACATATAACACTCTTATCTGAAAAAGAAACTATGAGCTGTATGGTCCAATTTGCCTTGTTTTCTTTTCCTGAATCGTAAGGAGGCTTGTATGCAGGATGCATTAAAGTGTTTATTGGCTGTTATTTTAATTATTCGTAGTTTAGTTTTCCAGGTTGAATGGACGTATTTAACACTCGAACCTCCAGCGATGATTTCTAGCACCTCTTGCTTTGCTTTGATTAGTTTTTCCACCGTGAAGAGAACCGTCGAAGACTGCAGTTCATGAACACTTGCAACTAACTTCAAAAATAAATGGACATGATTCGGTGTCATTCCTGCGGGCTACGATGTCTTTTTACGATGCTTTACTGCCTGTAATTCTACTGGCTATGTTGCCTCTCCAACTGGATTACAGTGAGTGCTGCTTGAAAAAAAAGGTAGGAAATTATACTCCGACAATATGTTAAAAGTTCGAAGAGAACTAATCTCGCGTTTGTGAACTACAAGAAAGTATTAAGACTGTTGGTATATCGCAGTATTGAAATGTTGTCCAGTAAGGCTACCATGTCTATTTGAGTAGGTAACCAGAATACGTACAAAACCGATCCATTTACAAAAAGGTGTGACGACAATAATATCCCCCAAATATAATCGCTACTTTCGAATATAATATTTTCAGTTTATTTGTCTGAAATGAGTACGATACTAACATTTATCAATAGTGTATACACTACTCTTCAATTTTCCAAAGCACTATGTTCAACGAATATAAATAGTGTCTTCCGACGGATAGGTCTTAAGATGAACATGGATAAATCCATGTCAAAAGTTTTTTCAGTTAATAATTTATATACCTTTAAGTATAATAGAATAATTACAGACTTAGACAAGGTTACATAATAAAGTCTGCTAACGCCTTCACTTAATTAACAGAAATAATAACCCTGTGGACTGTAAAGCTTTTGTTTCTTGAAAGTGAAAATATTTTCGTTATATTAAAATTATTCTTAAGAGAGATTACTTGTTTATGAAATGCCAAAAATTTCACGGTGTTGCTTATTACCCATTAAATATATACAATGGGCTTGTAACCTAAGTGTTGAGATTTTGGTTAATAGCTACAAGATAATATTATTTTTATCACGGTTGATACGTGTTTATATTACTCGTCATACATTTTTTCTTCATACACTTTTACTAACTTTTCCAAATAATTTGAAAAGACTGTATAGTTTAAGTGTTACCTATCCTAGCGTTTATAAAGGTAGGTCTAATTAAATAGGGGAAATATGTCAACATGCATACAGTTTTTTATGCTGAATAACTGATGACTTTCTAACGACCTGTTTTTTTTTTATAAAAGTAAGATTGATAATTAGCATACAATCCGTCCATCTGATCGTAAGTGGTTGCTGCGGCTCATATACATCTATCATCAATTAAGAATCAAAACGCAGATGCGTTGTCACCCCTAAGAACTAAAATGGAATGCCTCGTTACCAGTATAATTCACGTTCTTTGCAATTATCATGCGAAACATAGCAGCATTTTGCTTGTATTATGCTAGCGTGGTCCGTTCCCAGTCGAGCCAACCCATTCACGTTACAGCTATATTACAACTAAATCGTGGCTTTACCATTTCATGACTATGGCGATAATAAAATTGCAGAGACTGCTGATAGTGACTTGTTTTACCAACGCGATGTTTTTGCTCTGTGCTCACTAAGCCTAGCGTAAAGACAGAGTCTATGAAAGAATTTTAATAAGCGAAGAATTTAAAACAACTGTTGAAGGTAAGATGATATCTAGCAGGTTCTTAATACTGTAAATACTGAGCTTTAGTGGACTTACATTACCATCATTTTAAGTTCGTTTGAATTAGTTTTATTTTCAACATCTATATATTTTTCATCATCCTCATCATTAAATCTTATCAAAGTCCACCGCTAACGTAGGCCTCCCCACAGATTGCCCCAAAAGGGGTACCTTAACTAGGTTAATAACCGCAGTTTTTTTTCTGACTGTTGTAAGGAAGCGCTGTTGCCCATTCCCTGTGTGTTTGTTTCCCTCTTACGTGTTTCCCTCTATCTCATCTTATATGTTTCTACTTACTTGTACTTATGCTAATTGTGTTATATTATTTTATCAAATCACCGTAAATATCTCAATTGGAAGTAATTATTTTTGAACATTAAATATTATGTGTTTTTTGGAGTAAACTCTCTGTCAAAGAATATGGGGATATGTAATAATCGCTTTTTACAACGTTTGTGAAATTTGGATCTGACGTAAAAACGGTTAATGTATTATATGCGATAATAAACCGGTTATTTTGCTATTTGGTGATAGTATCGTAAATTTGCTCATTCTGTGGTCATTGAAGAAGACATGTGGGGGCTGAAATTACCATAGAAATAGAGGTACAAGGCAATTTAGTTCGTGTGCAAATTCTATCATGACTTGTAATTACACTGCCAATGCTTGTTATGCCGCTTGCTTGCTATGGCCGGAACATTTTGCATCTAAATGAGAACCATCATTAAATTCGGTGTTTCGGAAAATTTTCACTTGAAAATTTATAATTCTAGGTAGTTAAACGAAGATTTAAAATGGAAAATTATGTCAGACCGCCTCAATCGAGTAACTTTGTATTGAGTAAGTATTCATGTGTCCATTTGTAAATAATAAACAATCGGCTTTTCGGTTTGGATTTCGATCGAATCGGCGTTACGTTACATCGAATATGTAATGTTTAATCGGGGTTAGTACTTGGCAGCAATTTCGTTTAGTTTTTGGCTAATAAATGATTGTAGTTGATTAAATTAATGATGGCCAAGTGTGATGGTGCCGTATTAGAATCAATCACCTAATTTCGTCCCTTATGTTTCGTAAAAGGCGGCTGTAGAATATGCAAAAGAGATCTTATGGCTTTCCGATACATGGTGGTATCATCATCTTTTACACCAGGCATAAAATGCCCAGAACGGCGACTGGCAGCAGTATCAAATGTGTGGGAAATTGGGTACTATGCCCCTTAATTGTACATCACTTCCAATTGTGACAATTGAGGCGAATCCTCCCAACAACCAGAAAGGCCAATGTCTAACAGTAGATTTGTACGTGCTGATGGTAAAGATGTAGAGGAGGATACTGATATAATATGTCATTTGACTATCGATTTGAAATCATCGTTTTTGTAAATTTGATTCAGAGTCATTGATGTAACTTGTGCATGTTTCATCATCATCATCATATTACAACCTTTCAAAGTCCATTGTTGAGCATAGGCCTCCCCCTAGCTCTTTGGAGGGATATTTACCGTAATTGCTGCGCTTGGCAGGTGTTTGGTAACCGCAGTTTTTAATATTTCAAGTTGTTATCAAGAAAATTTGTAGTGTTTCTTTAGGTTGGTTCTGTTTTTTAGCATCCATGATCATTTTACGCTGATATGCTTAATTCTTTAATAATGTAATTAGCTAAATTGAAAGCTAAATTGATGATGAGAAAATGATAACTGTCTAAAAACATTGCTGTTGTTTATAGTGTTTTTTTATAGAATAAGGGTGACAAGCGAGCACACAGCCTATCTGATGGTAAGTAGATGCTGTGGCCCATAGACATCTCATCCTCGATTATGAATCAAAATGCAGAAGCGTTGTCACCCCTGAGGACTAAGGTGAAATAAACACCCACCAAACGAAACACAGCGGTATTAAGCTGCTATTTCACGGTAGTATTCTGTGAGAGCGTGGTTCTTTCCCGGTTGAGACTACCCATGTCTGCTACAACCATAATATAGCTGGAACATGGCTCTATAATTATGCAACATAAAACCTTTTTGTCAAATAAGATATTTTTTAATACTTTTTAATCAACGTCATGCTAGATCGATACATCGTCAAATCATATCACTTATAAAATTATCTCTGTATAGCATAGTGTTAGCATGTGTATAATATATATTTATGAGATGAGTCAGTAAAGCAAGCAGTTTGAGCTTAATTTCGTCTTAAGTTTGAGTTTATAATCATAATCAGATAAATTATGAAAAGACTGTTAAAAAGCCCTGAGGGCTCTCCACGGTTTATCTCTAAAAAACTGTGCTCTTAATAAAAGCACGTAATTTTACGTAATGAAAAAATTAAACTTCTGTTGTTATTTAATTATGTTGATAGCCTCGGTCTCGGTACGAGTGGCACTTTTCATACGAGGATCACCAGAATACAAACATATACTTTATGTAACCCATATCGTTAATTTAGGTATTCGTAAATATTTTTTATTTAATAATGGAATATATTCCATGTTTACTTAAGTTGAATTGACAACCTGGATTTTTTATTTTATAATTTTTTCCGTTATGGAACTTTGCATTGACACGCTTCTGCGAAAATGTTTCAGCTAGATCCTTCATTATTTTCATCAGCCAGGAAAAGCCTATTTCTGAAAATGGGCTTCGATATCGTAGGAGGATTTTACCTTTTAACCGTCACACTTGGTACGCTGATTGATTTTAGTTAATTGATGACATTGAATTTATGACATGCGTGCCATAAGAAATAAGTTAGCAAAAATATCTTTAATGGAGTAGAATACTCGATATAGAAAATTAAAATTTAACTAAACAAAACAAATACTAAAAATATGTTTTTTCTGCTATAGCGTATTATCTGTATATGTGTAGAAGTAAAAACCTTCCAAATCTTTGTTCACTTTCCAGATATTCGAAAATTTATTGAAATATGGCAAATAATCGCTGTATTACAAACGATATAATGTGTGGAGATTATTTCAAAACATATAATTATTTGTAGTTCCTTATTAAATTTTTTCAATTTCATTTCTAAGAATAATACAAATTAAAAACAAAGTCACTTGATGGACTAATCATGTCAAAGTTAAAGTTAAAGCCTAGGTGTCCCAGAACGTAACGATCAAACGAAAGAAGGTTGTAGACTATGAAGGACCTCCAAAAAATTAAGTCCTATACCCAAGTTGCGTGGTTTAAAAGATAAAGGATGATTTATAAATTTTCCAGAAAATCACCCTTTGCGTCAATATTTTTGATGCTGCAGCTGCAAATGAAGACTTATTTTTTTTTTTTCTGTTTTGTATAGCCTAATGATATGCCTACTATACCTACTATTTTATTTTGTTTTAGAAATAAATACATAAAAATTCGTAAAAGTGTAAAAATGTAACATTAAAGTTTTATCGAGCAAGTTGGACCCTTCACCCTGTTAAAAAATGTACCCACATGGACCTGGTTACTGTATTCAAAAGTTGGCGCAATTCATGTAGATTTCAAAATGGTGTAATACTTGGTACTTTTATTTCAATTTTTTGTGCTATAATTTTTTTTTTCTCGCAGTGGGCAGATTTTGTGCAAATTACTCAATTATATTTTTTTTAAATGATTCGTCCATTGGATTAATGTAAAGAAAAATAATTCGTTTTCACGCTGATTTGGCCGATTTCAGACGTAATATCCATAGAAAAGTAAAAAGTAGTTCATTTTTTTATAAAATATTGGTATTAAACAAAACTCATTCAAAATTCACTTCTGGTCACAGGCCTCCTCTCATTTCTGAGAGGTTTAGGGCAGGAAATATCTACGCTGCCTTAATGCGTGTAGCGAACTTCACATGTCTTCGAAATTTTTTTCATATTCTCAGACATGCAGGTTTCTCACGATGCTTTCCTTCACCGCCGATCACGTGGTAAATCAGCACTTCAAATTGTAATTAACAATTTCATTGGTGGCGGCGAGGATCGAACCCTGCGTGCGTACTGTGAAATTTACAGCGAGCGCTTATCCCCTGAGCTACCACGGCTCTTCATGAGCTACCACGGCTCTTCTTTCATTCTGGACTAATCATGACTCATCATCAATACAACTTCTAAAAAGTCCACAGCTAAACAAAGGCCTCAACCAAGGAACACCTGCATCCATCGTATCCTGTATCTTTAATCGGGTTGTCACTCCATTTAGGGGGGAGCCGCCATGCATTTCGCCTACCGGTATGAGGCTGCTACTCGAGAACTTTTCTTCCTCGTTGGTTGTTGGTTACTTGTACTGATATTATTACCGTAAAATGTAGTTTATGCATTTACAAAGATGAAGGTGAATCAAGCGACAAAAGAACTTAAAATTGTATAGCCGTTAAGGTACCGCCGCGCGAATCACTAAGAAACAGACATGTCTGCACTTAGAAACATACCTCTCTTCCGTGCTAGTACAAGTCATGCTAGCTTAGGGGCTAAACGTTAGCCATATATTTTACAGTACCTGTGCTTGCTTCCCGTCTATACCAAGAATAATGTTACTTTCAATTGCTTCAGTGCTCGGAGGTGAAGTAAAACATCGTGAGGAAACCTGCATGTCTAAGGAATAAAATATTTCGAGGACTTGTGAAGTTCGCAAATACACACTGGAACAGCTTGGTAAACTAATTGCTACAAAACCCTCTCAACGACAGGAGGCCAGTGCCCATTCGAGGGACACATAACAATAATGCCCTCCAGACCGAATTTCGGTCACGGCCAGTCTCAACGAAGACTAGCCATCGGCGCAGGATAGGATTATAGTGCCCAAGAGTATGCGCAACAGGTGCACTGTCTATTCCTTCACATTCATAGTCCGATGGGACGGTAAACCGACACGACCGGAGAGAGATCAGGCGCAGGACCACCTTTTACGTGCTTTCCGAGGCACGGGGTAAGACACCGCCAGCTTCCTAACTTCGGGCAGCTACTGAGAATTTCTTGATAGAAAAACTCAATAACTGATAATTTTTTTGGTCCGACTCGGGATTCGAACCCGGGACCTCATGATCAACAGTCGCACTACTACAACCACTAGACCAACGAGACCAACGTGGGACATACGTATTACATAGGCAGTAACTTCCCTATTTTTTTATTTTTACTATTACTCTATTGTTGTCAGGTTAAATAAAAAACATTAAATGCGAGGTACTAAATTTACTACGTGGTACTAGATTTTTTCTGCTAAGGAATCCACCTATTTCCGTTGTTAAAGAACAGTGTACCCTTCTACTGTTGTGTTCTTATTTGAGTAGCTATATATATTAACTCCACCAAAATTGTGTAACAAATTTGTGGATAAACACAGCACTCCTACAGTGCATGTAATGAGATGCCGATGTGTTAGTCTTAGTTTCCAACTGCAAAGATTAGCGTAAGTTTTGAAGCGCAATGTAACATATTTGTAACCAAACATGTTTACATTGATCCTCGATAGCGCTGGCTTCAGTAGACGGGTAGGAAAACGATTGATTTGTGCTGCAGCTTGTGTCATATTGTGCAGTCTACTCAAAGAGAAAGAAGAGCAACTGTTTTATTGGGTTAGGCCGAGCCTGAGTTGGAGTCTGAGTGCGTTAACAGCGAGAATGTGCGGACGTGACCTGCTGCTTGCACGGAGCACTCACGCGAGTTCTCAGTTGTGCGCGAACTATGGGACAAAGTCTCGAGCATATTGTAAGTGTTTACTTGCGTGAGTCCACCGAAAGAAAAATTTTTGCCGTACACTAACTCATACTCAGTAAAGTGCCGCACACTGGTGGAATGGTGAATATATTATGCATAAAGTTGTAAGTTTCTGCCCATATAATAATAATGTAATCCAGACCGATTTCGGTCACGGCGGCCAGTATCTTCCTCACTCTAATAGTCCGATAGAACGGTAATACGACACGACTGGAGTGACATCAGGCGCAGGATGGTAGGTAAATAATAGGACTACGGCTTTACGTGCTTTCCGAGGCACAGGGGTGAAACACCGCTTCCATGCCGCTATTGAGAATTTCTTGACAGAAAAACCCAATAGCTGAATTTGGCCTGGATTCGCACCCAGAACCTCACGATCAGAACAGACCAACGAGGCAGTTCCCTACAAATAATTGTTCCGGGTCTGGATGTTTGTCCTCGTGCAATTTGTGTTTGTAAACTGCCTCCACGATACAGGAGAAAATCCTAGTGTGGGGGTAACTTTTTTTTAATAAAATAAGAAAAGAGAAAAAAATAAGAAAAGAGTTATCCTGCCCATATAGTTAACTGCAAATGTGCATGAGTTGCAACTGTTAATATCCGTCAGGAGGATTGCATACTCAAATATTCTAACAAATTTTTGTACTTATTCAATATCAAAGCAACAATTAACATATTTTTTTAATAATCTATTTTCCTTTCTTAATGCAAATTAAGACACGACTTAGCTAGGAGGATATTGCAGAGTCACTGCCATAGTTAATGTACGGTATACAATATCGTACGGCTGAGATAATATTCCCTGCTAATAAAGGGGATAGAGAATATGAACAAAGTTTGAACATATTAACGCTAGTCTAGATCTTATGTTTCACAATTTACTATTTAATTACTATAGCCAAAGGGTGTTTGTAATTTCCAAGCCTCCACTAACAGAAAGCATATAAATATTTATGAGCTTAAACAAAGTTATAAAATGAACTATAGTAGTAAAATAATATTTAGTTTCTAACAAAAATTTATCTGTAACATTATTTAAAACATACGTTTAAAACTAAGTTAATTCTTTATTGTTACGCAAGTTAGAAATAATCTGATGATCAGTATATTTGGCGTATGCGTAGTGTTCATTTCGTTTTTTTTTAAATAATATATATAAAATAATAATAATAGTAATGTCGAGCTTGTCGCCAACCCGGTGAATCACTTAGGCATGTCATCTCCGGTTGTTCCGCGCTTTCTAACTCTGAGTACTTGCACAGACACAATCTAGTAGCCAGGATTCTACACCAGGAGCTCGCTCTAGATACGGTCTCGTGGATCGGAACCCTGCCATTATAAGTACTTGCCGGATGCCGTACTGAAAATTACCGCGCCAGGTTTCACTGGGACCATCATCACAGACAGGACTATTCTTGCGAATAAGCCTGATATTGTGGTGATATACCGCAGTCAAGGATATTTTGTTCGACATTACCATTCCGTATGACGAGAACCTCGTGAATGCCGAAACAGATAAGAAAACAAAATATCTGGACCTGGCTCACGAGGTGACCGACATGGTGGTTCTGCCGACCGAAATTATCCCTGTAGTCGTCTCTGCGAACGGCTAATCCCGGTCAGCTCGGGTCAACTGAGGTGACTGGGGCTCCGTGACGGACCGCTCCAGGCTCAAATGCAGAAGGCGGTGCTCCTCGATACCGCCCGCATCGTCCGCCGGTTTCTTTCCTTTCTAACCTCGGCCGTTTGGTCTCTTCTGCCGAGGGCTTCCATCTGGTTGGGCCTTTATTTATTCATGTATTTTTATTTATTTATGTTAGTATATTTAATGTATATTTATGTATATTTATCATTTCCTTTTATACTTATTCAGCCAAACCAGATGAGAATACTTTATAAATACCCAAAAATAATAATATAATATAATCTTCTTTTCTCTCGACCTTAGTGGTTCATCTTTTATAACAGGGGTGGAGACATAACCTGAGCGTCTGAATGTCCGATGTTGAAAAGACAAGAAGACATTTAGTCATAAATATTCATGTTAGTTCATAATTGAAAGTCTGTGCAGGTAGGCCTGTGGAACTGCAGGTAGAAGTCTGACTTCCACAATTTGCATTTATTTAAATTTTATCTTATAGTTGCTTATCTTATTCTTATAGTTAGATCTCAGATATTTGACGCTGGTTCTCGTCGTTGCTAAAAACATTTGACTATAAATATGTAATGGAGTCGTTGTAGTGTCAGAGTCTGTGCCCTCATCTTAAGCTTCATAGTACGCGAGTAACCCAAGTTTCACCCCTGCCGGTATGACTAACATTTTTAGTCGCATATTAACGTATTCTTTTAGAACGTAATTTCTGCTGAGAAAAAATGGTAGGTAATTAATAGGTTAAGAAATAAAATTAAAGCTAAAAAATGTAAAATTCGCAAAATATTATTAGCAATACTTGAAAAAACTTTCTCAAAAATAAGAGGAGGCCTATGCGCGGGAATTAAATATATTTAAAGGCTGTTGACTTATTTTTTTTAAAGTCGGCACACCACGGCATGGTAGCGGCATAAGAGTAAACAGCCTATAACTTCGGAAATTCCGAAAATATTTGTGGAATCCCGTAGGTATTAAAGTTGATTTTTTTTTTGTTGTTGATCCTGGGTATGGGATCTATTAAGCTTAAATTTAAATAGCATCAAATTTAAGATAATCAAAGACCATTTATTTTGACAACTTTTAGCTTTTTTTAAATCCCCAACAAAATCCAAAGTTTTTCGGATTAGGTGCCTGTAGTACTAATTAAGTAGGTACATTTCTATCATTTTTAAAATTGCCTGTCTGTCTGTCTTTCTATTTGTTTTCGAACGCATCACATCTAAAGTAGTAATATTTTTCAAAATAATCGTCAAGAAAATCATAAAGCATATATTCGAGCTATATTTACTTAGTCTTCGTTTTAAAAATAAATTTATCGTATCAAAAATTGTGATTATTAATTTAACTATAGGTAGAAATTTTTTTAATGGTGGCGTTGAGTCATTATGTGCATTTTAATCTAATCTCAAAAATCATAATTAAATGATGTAAAATAATGTTCAACAATTATATACTTATACCTAAACAATAAACATAAAAATAGGCTTTTTCATAACCAGTGCTATGAGGCAATGTATTGGGAAGACCAATGTTTAGCAGTGGACTTGATAGGCGGTAACGGTAACGGAAACGCTGAGCGGGCAGGTTGGATAGAACTAGTAAACTCCGTCGACTTGCACTAAAATAGCCCAGTTCACTTTACCAATTTACATACACTCGACGACTAAACAAATACTGCAACACTATTCGTCGCAATATTTGTTTAGTCGTCAGAAGTAACAGTGCAGTTCAGATCTTTATGTTTAGAGCAGTGACAATTTATCACCGGATAGACCTTTTTTTTATAGAATAAGGGTGACAAACGAGCACACAGTCCACCTGATGATAAGTGGTTGCTGTGGCCCATGGACATCTACATCTATCTTCGTTTGCGAATTCAAATGCAGATGCGTTGTCAGCCGTGAGCACTAAGATAGAATGCCTCTTTTCCAGTAAAAAGGGTCTCCGGTTCGCTACACTCACCATACGAAACACAGCAGCATTAAGCTGCTATTTTACGCTGGTATTCTGTGAGATCCTGAGTTCACTTTGACCATTTTTACTGTACTGAGGTAATCTATCTGATTCCTCCGTCATCCTCATTCTCATTCCTCTAATAACGCATCTAAATTTTCATTCTTAGTCGAGAATAGATCTAGGTGTTTATGGGTCACGGCATCCACTTTCCATTATAGTAGATAGATTGTGTGCTCGTTTTTCATTCTTATTCCGTACAAAAACCGATTCTAAAATACCAAAACCTGCGACGAAAGTAGAATTAAATGTGCAAATGTCCGGTTTTGTTATCGCCTGCCAAGCGTAATAGGTAAAACACCTGCCAAGCGTAACGAATACAGCAAATTCTGGCACATATCCAGCACATATCTGATAACGATCTGATTAGAATCAGGATGAGTGTTTTAAACTTGGTCACATAAAAATATAGAATATTTTATCACTGCTTTAACTATTAGTGACATATAATGATGAAAATTAATGGACGCTGAATTACTTCACGTAGCTCTATCGAGCAGTTTTATTAAATTGACTCGTACACAGCTTTTAATTATTAGTTTTAATATAATTTGTGTAATGCTTATAGATA
Organism: Parnassius orleans; assembly: GCA_029286625.1. Taxonomy (NCBI): domain Eukaryota; kingdom Metazoa; phylum Arthropoda; class Insecta; order Lepidoptera; family Papilionidae; genus Parnassius; species Parnassius orleans. The sequence goes on along the minus strand of JAGSMP010001067.1, from coordinate 172,373 downwards.
AAATATTACTGGTCCAATAAGTTTATCTGATTTTCCTTTACTGAAAATATAAAGACATGCCAAGATAAATATTTTATCTATAAAATTAAATATTTAATCCTATATTTTTAATAAACGAAAATCTGATAAATTTATTAAATCAGTTTATTTTTAATCACTTTAAATAAGGGTTGATTATAGAAATTACGAAAGATTTTACCGTTCTTATATCAATAAGCTCGTTAAATAAATTGTCTTATGTATTTTATTTAAAAATAAATATTTTTCATAAATATTGACCGGTTGGAAATTTAATGGTTTTTAATACAATATTGTATTATGTAGCAAGTAATTATTACTGTACAAAATTAAATAAATAAACTGTCAGATTTCATGTGCTCGCTAAACTATTTTATCTTTGTACGAAAGAAAATATAATATACAGTATTTGGATTCCCCCATCCAACTAATTTTATTAGCTCTTTTTCTAACATATTATTTTAACTTTGTCTAGAAGTTGATAGCCTCTTAAGATTAAGATAAAACTGAGTGGTAATTTTATCATGTTGATGGTTCAGAGATAAGCGTCCTTCCCTGAGACAACATTTTTGGGATGCTCACCTATAAATGAAGTTGATAATTTTATTACAGCTATTGAAGTTTTTGTTATGTCAGTACACATAAATTAATGATAAATAAATAAGAATAAAATTAAGTAATTTTTTCTTATGCTCGTATTCAAAAAAAAATAAAAATATAGGTTCTTGAATCTTGAGTAGCGGTCTCGTACCGTTTAGCGAAGTGTATGGCGTCCCTTTACTAGTAGTTCAAGCATTCTAGATAGCAACGTATGAGAAAATTGGCAGAATTAATGGAGTACTTTTATCTATTGGCATATGAACGTTATGGAGCGAAGTTAAATTTTATCCACTCTTCCTCCCCCTCCCGGGTGTGCTGCGTTACCACCCCGCGCTCAAGAAAGTGTCGCTTAGCGCGGTAATTTTCAGTTTTAAAGAAAACCGTACAAGGTACATGAAAAATGTGCAGTTTTGAAATAATCCTTGATTAATTTTCTATCAACTTCTGATACATAAAAGCGATATCACTTATAGTTTCTGCAAATCTACGAAATAGGAACATGTTTTATCATTTGTCGATTTTTTTGTTCAAAGTTTAGTTTTCTCAAAATTTCCCACTTACCGCCAAGTAACGTATAATTGAAGTAAAGAATAGAATATGTTCTTTAAAAGAGGTATAATTTATTTTTAACTATTTTATTTTCACGTTGCTATGCTTTTTAAAATTTGATTGATTCGGCCATTCAGCAAAATTATAGTTGTTGTATTCTATAAAAAAATGGAGTAATATCTATCGCCAAATGTACGTTATAGAGCAAAGTTTATTTTATTTACTCTCCTTCCCCTCCCGGTGAGCGTCACCCCCGCGCGCCTCAGTAAATGTCCCGACGCGCGGGATTTTCCAGTTTTAAAGATACCCTACGCGATATATGAAAATGTGTAGATACAAAATAATCCTGGTAAATTAAATATCATCTATTACATATAAAGCGATATCACTTATATTTCTGCGCAATATGCCAAGATATATGATTTTTTTTATCATTTATCGTTTTTTGTTTATAATTGATCAATTACAACTTTTATTTTGATATGTATTAGTAAAGAATAAATATGCCTTAAAAGAGGTATTATTTATTTTAAACTTTCATTTCATTAATATGCTATTTTGAAAATTTACCTTCATCAGCTACTCTCGTCGATTAGACTGACTGACTGAATGACTTAAATTTTCAAAATAGCATAGCAATGTGAAATGAAAACGTTTGGAAATAAATTATACCTTTTTAAAGAAAATATTTATTCTTCACTTTAGTAATACATATTTTAACGGTAAAGTTGGAAATTTTGATAAACTAAACTTTAAAAAAAAATCGATAAATGATAAAAATTATATTTCGTGGCAGATTGCGGAACTATAAGTGATATCGCTTTTGAATGTAAAAAGTATTGATAGCTAATTTATTAATGATTATTTCGTACCTGTACAGTTTTCTATAGTAGTGTACAGTTTTCCTTAAAAGTGGAAAAAACCGCGGTTCGGGACACTTAGCCTGGGTGGGTGATGCTCACCCGGGAGTGGGAGGGAGAGAAGATAAATTTTAACTCTGCTTTATAAAGTACGTATTCCGATAGATGAAATTACTCCATTTATTTTGCAAATTTTATAGCAAAATACAAACATTTATATTTCGCTGAATGGCCGAATCATTAAAATTTTAAAAGTAAAGCAACGCAATTAAAGAATGTAGAAATAAGTGGAAATTTTGAGAAAACTAAACTAAGAACAAAAAAAATTGATAAATGGTAAAAAATGTTCATATTTTGTGGCAGATTTTGCGGAAACTATAAGTGATATCGCTTTTATATGTATAAGAGGTTGATAGATAATTAATCAAGGAATATTTCGTACCAGCATACTTTTGATGCTAGATGATGGGAGACTTCAACGCAAAGCTACGGAACCTAAGGGGCCAGCAGCTGGCTGACTTCATGGAGAAAGAGGGACTCTTTATAATGAACTCTTTTTTCGAGAAGCGGCCCCACAGAAGATGGACCTGTTCGAGACCCGACGGTTCGACAAAAAATTATATTGACTTCATTATGACTATTAGACGGCAACTGTTCAGTGATGTCTCAGTGATCGCGAAACTGGCAGCGATCACCGAATTGTGAGAGGCATAACTGAACCTAAACGTTAAGTTGAGAGGTCACGTGTAATGAAGTCAAAGCTCCGTCTCGTGTTTAATGCAAGGCCCCGAAAACTTTCTGCTCGAGTTACAAAATCGTTTTCAGTGCCTAGAAGACTACAATGAATTGGACGATATGAATGACTAGCTCGTCGACACCATCCATGTGGTCGGAGCTAAGTGCTGCAAGACCCATCGCAGAAGAACACAAAAACTCTCTGATCACACTCTTGATCTCATTGTTGTTAGACTGGAAATGAAGCTTAAACAGATTTGATAGCATACAGGCAACTGAACAGACAGATCTCCAAATGCATGCGCTTGCAACACTTTAATACAGCTTGTATTGAAGAAGCGATCGAGCGGAACCAGGGCTCCAAAGTCCTTTTCAGAGATCTGTCTGCCAGAAAGAGCCAACTGTCGAAGCTGAAGACCGAGTGTGGCAGCATCGTTTCCAGGACACCTGAGATTTTGAGTGACATTGAGAGGTTCTATGGGCAGATGTACACATCATCTTTTGAGCCACACGCAAGTGTGAGTAACGATCCAAGTCTTATTCAACACTATTCTGATGATATCCCGGACTTCAGTCTGACCGAGATTAGAATGGCTCTCAGTACCTAAAAACGGCAAGTTCCTGGGCCAGGTGGAATTACAGCGGAGCTTTGAAACGGTGGAAAACCGAACTTAAGTCCTTCAGAAGCTTTTTTATTCAGTCCTCCATGGTGGCATTGATTTCCTGATTATTGACCGATTTCCTTCTGAGCCGCGTCTACGTTTAGTTTTCGAGTGTCTTTACGATTTCTCACACACACACGACGACTTCCAGCCTCCCGAACAAGCCGGTTTCCAAAAAGGCTTTAGCACTATAGACCACATCTTCGGCAAAATTTACAGAAGACCGAAAAGTGCAATCTGCCACTTTGTTTTGCGTATGTAGACTATGAGAAAGCCCTCTCATGCTGAAGCCCCTCCAGTTGTGCCAAGTTGACTGTCGTTATATCGAAGTGCTGAAGTTTGTACAGTAAGGCTACGATGGCTATCCGAGTACAGAACCAGAGTACGAAACCTATCCAACTGCAGAGAGGTGTAAGACAGGGTGACGTAATATCCCAGAAACTCTTCACCGCTGCATCGGAAGACGTTTTCAAGATACTGGACTGGAAAGAATACGGTATATGCGTCGATGGCGAGTGCATCACTCACCTTCGATTTGCCGACGACATAGTCCTTACGTCAGAACCGCTGGGGGACCTAAGCACTATGCTCAATGATCTCAATAGTGTCTTCCAACGGATAGATTTTAAGATGGACATGAACAAAACAAAAGTCATGTGTAACGTCCATGTCACACCTATGCCGGTAGTTGTTGGGAGCACTAAGCTCGAAGTTGTTGACGAGTATGTTTACCTGGGACAAACAGACCGACTAGGTAAGTCCAACTTCGACCGAGAAGTCTAGTTGTAGCACGGAATGGCTCACTGACTGGGAAGGACCACGCTCACAGAATACCAGGTAAATAGCAGCTATGCTGCTGTGTTTTGTGGCAGAGTGTAGAGAAAACTGGAGACCCTTTTACTGGAAAAGAGGCATTCTATCTCAGTCCTCACGGCTGACAACGATCTGCATTTAAATTCAAACGAAGATAGATGTAGATGTCTATGGGCCACTGCAACCACTACCATCAGGTGGACTGTGTGCTCGTTTGTCACCCTTATTCTATAAAATAAAAAAAACTCGGCTGGGAAGCACTGGGAGATTACGACACATCTTCCTGTCATATATACCTATAAACCTCCAAACAAGATTGTACAACCAGTGCGTGTTGCCAGTGATGAGCTATGGATCTGTGACGTGGTCCTTCACTGCTGGCCGTATGAGGATGCTCAAGGTCGCTCAGTGAGCTATTGAGAGGGATATATATACTCAGGGACTCTCTACGTGCGACTTAAAAACGAGGATATCCGCAGTAGAAACAGAGATGGAGAAGAAAGTCTCGAGTGGCAACCTCGTACCGGTAGGCGAAGTGTGGGGTGGCTCTCCACTAGATGGAGTGACGACCTGGTAAGATATGCAGGAAGACGATGATGTCTTTTTTGTTTTCCTTTTTTTTTTTGTTCAACCTCGGTGACAAGTTGTAAAATAATTGCTCCCAACTATTTAAAAAAATGAAATATTGTAAATTGATACTATCCACATCAATTTTAAGTTGTTGTTAAATACTACTTAATTGTATTCGTAAAATAAGTTAAAATCATAAGTATTTCAATTAAATAGTGTTAAGTGTCTCAACTAAAAATGACAGCAGTAACAAACGTCGTTTAAACTTGCTGTAAGTGTTAGTTTTGATATCCCTTTAATATTTTGAGATTAACCTTTTAATCAAGTGTTGTTTCGGATTTAACTTTGAAATATTCAACTGATAAATTAATTTGAGATCTATAAATAGACCCATAGATCTAGATATTTGCTTACTCAGCTTTTTAATTTTCTTTCTTTGTTTTCTTTTGCTATTTACACTTAATAGTAAAAGGAATACACGCAACGCCAAGAAGCGCCAAATGGAGGACCAACTTCAAATGGCGCTTCAAAAACTTAAGGCGTCAGGGGCGCAGTGTGAGCTGTTGTTTAAAGAAAGGGATGACAATGAAAAGGAAATAATAAATATAATTGCCAAAAATACTCTTAAAAATAAATGATCAGCTTCAGGAAACCGTCGATGACTTTGACCGATGCAGCAAAGAATATGAAAAATCCCTTAGATTAATTGCTGAATTGCAGTTACAGTTAAATGAAGCTAATGAGTAGATTGTGCAACTAAAACAATACACAGATAACATAAAAGTGTCCCAAACTCAGTCTGTTCAATGAGCTCATAGAATGTATATCTTCTAAATTGCATTGCATTGCATTTTTTGCATAATTTTATAAATATAATTATTTAAACATATAAATGTGTGATATATGATTATTATTTAATTTATTGGTAACTGTAGTTCAAAATACTTTTTTCCATTGATGACAAATGGCGCTGTTTTGAAAACGAAAAATGTAGATCTTCGGCGTAGATTTAAATTATTGTAAAAAGGTTAAAACTATTTTTTTTACTTTCATCATCATCATCAGCCCTTCACAAGTCCACTGCTGAACATAGGCCTCCCCCAAAAAAATGCCACAAATTTTTTTTACTTTATTTATAGATAATGGTATTTATTTGAAAGAACACCTCTTATCCCGCCTATAACTAACAGAATCATATATAATAGAAAATTAACATTTAAAGGAAGTAAAATACTTAACCTTATTTTTTTAAGGTACCGTAATTGCGTGAATCGTGAATACACAAACAGATAGACAGACAGATACACAGACTGACATAAATTCTAAAAACTACAAATTTGGCTTCAGTACCCTTTATTTAGTCCCCTCGACTTGTTTTTTCAAGAATATATTAGAATTGCAGACACGACTTTTCTACAGATTTTTCTGCACAGAGAGACTTTTTTACGTGGTAGAGCCATGCTGCAGCTATATTGTGGTTGCAGCATCGATCGCTGGCCTGACCGATAGACCACGCTCTCACTATGAAATACATTCGTATGGTGGGTGTAGAGAACCGGAGAACATTTTTACTGAAAACGAGGCATTCCATCTCAACCCTCAGGGGTGACAACGCATCTGCATTTTGATTCTCAATTGAGGATAAATGTAGACGTCTATGGGCCACAGCATCCACCTACCATCGGGTGGACTGTGTGCTCGTTTGTCACCCACCCTTATTCTACAAAAAAAAAACAGATTTATTACATGTATAGATTGCTCTGCTCTTCAGTCAATCAATCGGTGTTTTAACACTTTTTAGGGTTCCGCACCCGAAAGGTAACCAACGGGACCCTATTACTAAGCCTCCGCTCTCCGTCCTTTCGTCCGTCCGTCTGTCTGTCAACGGGCTGTATCTCATGATCCATTATAGTTGGACAGTTGAAATTTTCACAGAATATGTATTTCTGTTGCCGCTACACCAACAAATAATAAAAATAAATTAAAAATGAAACGGGGCTCCCCTACTATAAACGTGGTTTTTACCTACATAGTATAAATCTTGTACGATGGTATGGAACCCTTCATGCGCGAGTCTGTCTCGCACTTGCCCGGTTTTTGTATTATTAAACATATCTCTTTTTTCTGTACTCACTTTGTGCTTTTTCCCTTAGGATTAATTCTCCCAAATCAGCCAATAATTTGTTTTATTACAAGTGCAATATATTTAAAATACAAAGTTTTGGGTTAGTAAATGCAATTTCAAAGGTATTGCGGTCAAAAATATGAAAAGGGGGTCAAGTTATAAACGACGTTCGGTGATAGTCGGCTTCGCCGTCAAAAGTGCCGTTTTTACTACTCACTGAATTAAGTGAGTGATAAAAATGGCACTTATCAGACCTTGATAATTCAGGAAGTTTTATAGGTTTATACATGAAGTTTAGGATTCTAGATATTCAAGGGATGCTTACTAGCTATGCAAAATTATAAGTACATAGGTGTGAGAGCTTTAGAATTATGGAGAGTTCAAAAGTAATTCGAAATGATTCGTGTAAATACACATACTGCCGTTAACTCTCCTTTTTCCTCTCTGACAATCTCTGTGTCAGTGAATACTATGTCCCTTAACAAGAGAAATAAAAGAGAGATTTGTGCGTCTGAGTTTTATAATGTAATTAATATTTACACAAAGTTTATTTTACATTCGTATAATAATAAATACGAAAAAGGTTTATTATGATACATAATACACTCATTGTATAAGATATTAAGACATTCATGAGAGCAAGGAAAATCAAACTGGAAAGGTAAACTTTATTTTAATATATTCTCAATAAAGATAACGTGGGCTTAGCTATACATTGCCGAGTCACTGTCGGAGGTTAATGGGCGGCATACAATATCTTCCAACTGAGATAATCTTCTGTGCTAATAAAGGGGTTGCCTTGTATAAATAAACTTTGTACATATTATCGTTGGCTTGGGATCCTTTTAGGACTAATATATTCTATCTAAATAGTGTGCGAAGGTTATATTGTATTAGGCGCGAAAGCTGTGCTGTTAAATGTGAGTGTTATGAAGTTTTTGGTCACCAAATTATATTTAACGTGTATATCAAGGTTATAATATAAAACAAGCAGGGATCTTTATTAGTATTCATGATTATTAGACTTATTTACCATCATTGTGTTGCGGGTCCTCGGTTAAAAGTATTTAATTTAAAAAAATACTCGAAGCACAAATTAATAGTATTACAGTGATCAAGCAGCAGAGTTAAGTGTTAATTATTGCCTTAAAATAAAATTAAAAAAAAAACATTATCATACTTATCCACTTACGGGACACATATTTTACAAACATTACTAGATTTTTTATTTTAGTGATAATTATTTATTAATAAATTTAGTCATTACTAGAATAGATATGTAAGAATCTTTATTAATAAATGTATTTGATATTCCATAAATTGTACAAATAATATTAAAAGTTCTATTTTAATCCCAAAATATTTATTATGTAATACAAATACTTCTCTATTTTGGTGAATATGCATACAGAAGTGTATACAACGCTGTATTACGGTCCGAAGTGTGTGGAGAGCCAGTACAATTAGTAGTTGGTTAGGCCTTTAATCTTAGTCCTCAGAAGGGTGACAACCCATCTCTAACCTCCTTTGTTTGGAGTGTCCACTACAGTTGTCTGTTTAATTTTCTAAATAATAAATGTTTATCAAAATAATAAATACAAAATATCGAAAATATCCGCATCTCTACTGGAAAAATAAAAGAACGATAAAGCCAATTTCATAAAAACCACTCAAGTGTTATGTCAAGGCCTTATCTATTAAATAACGATAGCTATTGATATAAAAAGAGTTATGATAAACGAAAATCCAGAATTATATTTACTCACATTTTTCATAGCATAAAAGGTTTTATGTAAGGAGGCGGTACAAAATTATGTCTTCTAATATTTTTAGACCTTGAGATTCCATCTACAAGGACATAATAGTTGTAGCTTGAAAATGCGACAGTAAAGGTAGGGTGCGCACCGCGAACTCATAATTCGTGAGTTCCAATCCACCATTCGACTACTGTCGTGAAACACTCCAAACACAACCATTTTAAGCTTACCTAGAGTGGTTAACGGGAATCAAAGGGATATCACCATCATCATCGTTACAGTTCATCACAAGTCTACCTCTGAACATAGACCATGGAATGCCACAAAGCACAGTCTTGAGCCACCTGCATCTATCGACTCCCTACATCTCTGACCAGGTCGTCAGTCCATCTAGCGGGGAGTACCGGAACGGGACTGCCAGTCAAGAACCTTTCTTCCTAATCAGTTGTTGATTCTTGGAGCTAAACATGTATAAAATACATTATATATTAAAAACATAAATACATTTTATTTATGTATTTGTATATAAAAAACGATGTAGTTTTATTAGCTGTAGAACAAATAGCGTGATTTGAAAGGACTACGCTTTCACAAAATATCAGCGTGAAATAACATAATATCTCAGTATTTCGTATGTCAAGTGACGAAAACCGGAGAACCTTTTAACTGGAACCTTTTATCTTACTCTTTTAGAACTAATGCGTTTTTTTATAGAATAAGGGTGACAAACGAGCACAATCTACCTGATGGTAAGTGGTTGCTGTGTTCATAGACATCTACATCTATCTTCGTTTGCGAATTGAAATGCAGATGCGTTGTCAGCCGTGAGGACTAAGATGGAATGCCTCGTTTCCAGTAAAAGGGTCTCCGGTTCTCTACACTCACCACACGAAACACAGCAGAATTAAGCTGCTTGTTTACGCTGGTATTCTCTGAGAGCGTGGTCCTTCCCCGGTCGAGCCGACCATCCATTGTGCTACAACTATACTACTAATATAGCTGCAGCATGGCTCTACCACGTAAAACACGTGCAACATATAGTACATATATATTTTGATACTGAAGTGAGAATAGTGTAGTTGTCTATGGGTTACAGCAGTCACTACCATATGATGGCCTGTGCTCACTTTTCACCCTTACCTGTATAAAAAAATCCAGAGCTTGATGGTTATGAGGATTTAACACAAACACTGTTGGTTTGTGTTAAATCCTCATAACCATCAAGCAGAAAGTGCTAGACATGAGTCTCCCGTGTGTAAGAATGATTTGCCCAGAACTTTACGCTTGGCAGGCGGATTGATGATCACAGTACCAGACGTCTCGCATCTTAGACTATGGTCCCGTGCGGTCTGGTTATTTTACGTCTGGCTTATATCGCCATCTATCGGAATTGTCTTGCATTTAACATAGTTGTATCTATTATTAATGATTATATTATCTTTGTTTGCATCTTACGATACCCACAGGATGAAATGGGGTGATGGATTCTTTTACGCCGCCACCACAAGGTACTTCTTGTGTCGAATGTTTTCCTATAAAATTTATTGCTACAATCCAAGCCAGGTCTTTGCTTATTTCATGCTTTAGCATACGACTGCTAATCGTGATTACCTCACGTTAATATCTTGTTAATATCTATAAAATTAACAAAATCCTATTTCATATTAAACAACAGCCAAAGCTTAATTTGTAACGTTTTAGAAGGTTCAAAGGTAAATAACTGTTAAGTAACGGTAAAATTTAATTAAAAGCCTCCTATTTTGGATCAACCTGATATATTTATACTAGCGATCCTCACCGGCTTCGAACGGGTGACTTCTGGATCACAACAACAGTGCCACCTATCAAGTCCAACTATAGCTAAGGGGCCATTCAAGTATTACGTAAGCACTAAAGGTGGGCGGGGGGTCTTTGATTTGCTTATTTTTGATGACATGGGGAATGGGGGAATCTTGATGGTGATTACGTCAGCAATATTTATTTATTTACTTTTTCGGACTTTCTGCAAAATTTTGTCGATTTTGATTTGAATATATATGGCAACCCTACTTGTCCAGCTTGAAAGCGAAACACATATTCAGGGATTCCTCAAAACGCATTATGAATCCACCTTTACTCGCTCACACCAATACGGGAATTACCGCACGTGCTATTCATTTGTCTAAATTTGTTTACGTCACTTATTTGACGGTTTGTAAGTTATGTTTGTTTTACCATTGATCTACTCCCGCCAATGTCGAATGGTTTAAAATGTCGTCTAATATACACAAATTCAAGTTATACCAAAGTTACTCGAAAGTTTTAAAAAATCTCATACAAATACAAAAGTACAAAACATACAAAAGTTAGTTAATGAAGTGTGGCGTAGTTATAAGTTACAAGCAAAGTCTGACAAGGAACTTTATGTTATTGTGTCTAAGAACAATGAAAAAGAATTGAAAGCAGCGACTAGGAATAAATCCAGTCCACCTATTGGTGTAACTTTGGCAAATGAGAAAGCACCTCTTTTAATGTACATGGAATATAGAGTCAAATTGCCTGATCACGACTGGGTAATCGCTGAGCGTCATAAATTGATACCATAAGTTTATGCTGGTATTAAAATAAATTCCAGTATGCTAGGACAACCGCAAGCCGTTTGATATTCTGGGCCAACACACGTTGCTATTCGAAGTAGAAAGTATATTTCATCCACTGCTAGTAGTCATGCTCAAGATTTCGAGACACTTTACGGCCTTGAAGACTTTCTTCAAGCAAAATTGACCATGGATTTGTAAAACCAGTGATGATCATGATGGTTGATGAAATGATAATCCGCGTTATCAAAAAGTAATATCAAAAAGTAGTTTTGCTATACAACACTTTTAAGCGACATGATCTCGGTGCATTATTTATAGCTACAAATGGGTGGTTTGATATTGCCTCATGATCATTTTGGATCTCATTTAAATGACCGTGGCGTTACAATTAATGAACATTTAGAAAGATCAAATTTTGAGTAGTCGTAAATGTATTAGCAGAGTTTGGTTATCATGTTTCTGCAAAATATGTTGCGTCGCGCGAACTGGATCTACCTGATTTCCCAGACAATAAATGATATTTAAAACATGTGCGTGAAAGCCAATACTTACTTCAAATTTTAAAATGTAGAAACACAGAATGGTGTCGTCCAAGAAGTGGCCTATTTAGATTACTGAACAAAAGGTTTCTCACAACACCATTAAAATAAAGGTGTTACTATTAAGATTGTGAACAGTTAGCCGGAGGGTGATGTATGGAGATAAACATATTTTTTATATCCATTTATATATATATTTAATTATTAGTATCATTATTATTTTATTTATTTTAAATATTTTTGTCTAATTTCAGATGATGAATCTTTTTATTCTACTTGCAACAGTTCCTCTTCCTTTCATTTGCTGATGCTTCGGATGAGTTCACACGCTACGTACATTAATATATGAAGAATCAAAAATTGTTAAACTGTTTTCACATTTTTTTTTATTCTTATTCTTATCTTCACGCACAATCCTGACGGGGTAGCCAGAGAACAGATCGCCGTGTCACGATCCTTACATACTCTTTCGCTTCTTTCAGATTCATAATCTTCTTCATACATGCACGTCTAGGTATCCAAGTGCTCTTACCATCTGTATGCCGATGACCTGCAGTTATATGCGCAGTGGAACACTCAAATATCTCTAATGCTATTTCATTATTAAATGATGACTTAAAATATCTCCGAATGGTCCACTGTGTATGGCATAAACGTGAACCCATCTAAATGCCAAACCATAATCTTAGGTAGCCCACGATTATTATCAAACTAGATATGCCCACCCTACCATCAATTATGTTTAAAAATAATGTCATACCATTCTCTCCCCATGTAAAGAACCTTGGTCTGTATGTTGATGGCTGCTTTACATGGAACAAACATATACAGGAGGTGGTCGCAAAACAACTGGAACTTTGCGATCTCTTTATCGATTAAAAACTTTCTTCCCAATACTAAGATTTTACTTGTCCAGTCACTTATTCTACCGATTATTGATTATGTCGATGTGTGTTGCTCAGACCTGTCTCAACATCACCTTAATACATTGGATCGTCTACTTACAACTGCATCAGATACATTTATGGTCTTCGTAAATACGACCATGTATCTTCTTTTCGTGCCCAGCTAAATTGGCTGCCTATCCGTCAGCGCAGATATGTTAGAATACTCTGCACCTTTTCACAATATGAACGATCCATGTGCTCCAGTATCTAAAATCCAAATTTCAATACCTGGGAGATTCTCATAATCGTTCTCTCCGTTCTTCAGCTAATCTTGAGTTGCTCCTCCTTTACACCGTACTGGTTATTTATCTCACTCTTTCGCCTCCACGGCCATCAGACTCTGGAACGACATACCTCTTGACATTAAAAAAGTTCCCAATAAGTTTGTTTTTAAAAATCAAGTCCGAAAGCATGTGAAAAAATCGTTGCAAGTTTGAACTAACTCAACTCTTATTTTTATTTATTTAATTATGTATATTTGATATTTGTTCTGACATAGATAATATTTATATATATTGTGTATATAAAATGTACTGTATGCATGTATATGTGTATCCATATATTTATATGTATATATTGTGTGTATTTAAGGTATATGTGTGTGTGTGTATATGTATATTTATATGTATATACATTTTTTTTAGCTCTTTCTATTTTGATTATTGCTGCACCGCTCTTGTTTGTCTATATCTGTTTAGCCTAATGGTTGACTGGGAAGAATGCCCTATGGCATTAAGTCCGCCATATGTACAACTGTGTGCATAAGCTTAAATAAATAAATAAAGCAGAACAATTGATGAATTGTTTTGGATGATGAGGACAATTTCTCAGTCTTCCAGTCAATTTAGCTCTATATTTAAATTCTTCACTCAAAGATTTTTTTACAAATGCCCCATGATTATTTTTGTCCAACGGTAAAATTAAAGCTCTCAAGCCGAATATGCAAAATGTGTGGTCTTTATCATGTTTCTGTCAAGTCACTAAATCGTCACATCTATAAGATCCATAAAGTAAACACGTACACGAAAAGAGAGCAAGGCCTTTAGCGATTTTTATTGGATTTATTTCGATATTAAAACATGTCATAAGGGGACAGTCTTTAAATACGGTCGGTCTTTAAAATTTATTCTGAATAAAACTTGAATAGATCGTTTAAAATAGAACATAAAAATTTAAGTGCCGTGAGTGTGATACCATTAAATTTCGATTAACTTTTCGCTCCATTTCCTTTCAGCAAAAGATTAGTCACTAAGATTATATAAAGAGTTAATACAAATTACTTGCGACAATTTTGCTTTACAATACAAATAAATTTCATTTAAATAAAAAACGTCGTAGTAGTTTCTTTTTATTAAAATAAGAGAGACGAAAAATTCTAGTAGATCAAAATGAAAGCAAATTTTGCCTTGATGTTACAAGATGTTCTAATTATTAAAATTATATAATTTATATGAAGGTTATCGTTTCCTTCGTCAATTGTGAACTGATTTTGATGATTCTTTTTTATTAAATAGATTATAAACTTTAACTACAGCTTGAAGACAAAATTCTACGCCTAAGGGATTAACGTGTTAATATAACTATCTAGATGACATTAAGATTGTGATATGCCTTAGTTCTTTCAATAGAGTTAAAAACTTTATATTTACGCGAACAGTACGCATTTAAATAAAACTAGTTTTTGAGTTTATCGCGCATATTAACTTATTTTATATTCGACATTCAAATCTAATGTAGTAACAGGAGCGATCCTGTACGTGTTCACAGACGCATATTTCGCCATAAAAGTATTATGTCAAGTTGCAAGTTACTAGCAAATGCTAGATTAATATTTATGTAAAATCGTTGATTTTGTTTAATTAAACTTCTTGTTCTCTACGAAAATGTATTCCAAGTCCCTGATAGTTTACGTAGTCTAATACTAATTGAACTCATATTTTTATTTTCATCTTTTGATGGAGTTGGATAGTACAAATTTAATCGGAACTTTAATGAAAGCCTTCACGTTTAAAGAATGCTCCAGACAGACTCGAAAAAATAATCCTATATATTAAATTAGTCTTAGTTTCACATTCAATTTCATCGCAATTATTCTTCTTAAAGATTAGCCCGTAAAAGTCCTCTGCAGAACACGAATCTCTCCGGTTTGTCTTATTCGACAAATTAAAGATGTTAAAATTAATTACCACTAATCCCAGCACCATTACTCCCAACACCACTACAGGAAAGATACAACACCGTCGATAATACGACGTACAACATCTTTAATCTTTAATATAACGGTTTCTGCAAAGTAACGCCTGGTTCTATTTATCTTAATCGTCAAAGGCGGCGATTTGGCGATTACAATAAATGTTTCGTATTTGTGATGCTGCCTCCATCGCCGATTTTATTATATTACATCTAGCGTAAACGATACAGTTATAGCGACATAAGTCGAAATCAATGAGATACTTCTAAGATTTTAGTTAGTTCTTAGTCGCTACTTATAAGATATTATGCGGATATTATGCAAAACCCAAATTACATATTAACAACAAGATACAAAACCTTAATATCATAAACTAGTATATTCGCTTATTAGCGGTATATATCTTAGAAACAATGTTATGAACACTAAACGCCAGACGTACACTATTGGCTAGACAGGGTTTCCACTATAAGTTTCTTTGTCATTTACTCTTATCGTCAATATTGTCTAACTATGGGTACTTACATAATGGAGTTTACTTATAAAGTGATGCAACACGCGATATCTAATATTCATGCTACGGTAGCAGAAACGAATAATCTTCCATCAATTATAGTAAGTACGTGATAATAGAAATAGTATGAAATAAACAAAATCAGGCTTATTAACAACCACAAGGATAAATATTATAATGCTGCTGCTAAAACACATGAAATGAAAACTAAAAAAAAAAAAAACAGTGCAATATTGCAACTCTTTTGGGAATCGTTGTTGACTTCGTTTTGGATTTTTTTGGTTGGGTTTTTTTTTGTGAAAATGTATCCTTATAAATTAAAAGCCGACGTTTTTTTTTAATAATATCTTATTTTAGATTTCGAAATATTTTCATAATGAAAAAAGATAACGCAGCTGCGAAGTGATTTCCACCGGCAACGATCCCCACTAGTTATATCATCACACTTTTGCTATTCATCATAAAGTGAAAGTAAAGTTACAGCCTGTATATATATCCCACTTGTGGGCACAGACCTTCTTTTTTACTGAGAGGGTTTTAGGACAAGGAAGTGTCCACCGTGCTGACCCAATGCGAAAAAAACGACAAGGCAACTATAGACCGTCAGTCTTTCAGTCTTTAGTTGTCTTGTTGTTTTTTTTTTATTCTCAGACACGTGAATGAGAAGAAGAATCAAACCTGCATCTCGCGATGTTTTCCTTAGCAACTAAAATTGCAATTAAAAATATTATTGTCGGGATCTATCTCAAGTTGCTCACGTACTGTGAAATTTACAGCGAGCGCTTAGCCCCTGAGCTACCACGGCTTTTCTCGTTACAAATAATAAATAATAAAGTAACTCATAGTTCGGCCTAAGTCATACTTTTATTAAGACAACATAAGTGTGTTTCCATTATCTCTTCGTTGATTGGGTAGAGCTCGCATAAATAACGCGTTATTTTGTATTGTTTTTTTGCGAAATAATAACGAGTCTTGATTGGACTCGATGTTTTTGCCTCTTCAAACGATTAAAAGTAATTTTAATACTTTACAATTTCAAGTTGTAATGATACCTTTCTGTATGCAATTTAAATGCGACAAATATCAAAAATTTTTAGGCGACTGTATTTTTTAATATTGTCTACACTGACAGCCCTAACAAAACTATGAGAGCATGTTGTCTTTAGATGCAATTTGTCTAGAGTAACGCTGCCTTAGTATCTTAACGTTTCTCATCACTTCATTTGAGATCTTAATATCTTAAACATTAGCTTCATATATAATTAAAAATAATAAAAGGTTTATTATTTTATATTGTGTCAGTAAATATAGGTAATAATATACATCCAATGGGCTATAAAACTCAAAAAGTCATAATTAGGCTTGCAAAATCTTGCATTGAACTTAAGTTTCTTAGCTTAAGCTTAAACTTGGCTTGATTCATAATAGTTTAATATACCTATTTAAAAAAATTATAAAATATTAAGCAGAATGTGGGATAATGTCTGAATCCTGCTCATATCCTGTGATGTAAATTATTATCTAAATAAAATAATTATTAAAATAGTCCCAAAATATCTAATAACTGATACCATGTTGACATCGTAAAGTCGTATTTTAAACAAAACTTTGTAGTACAGATATAACATTTATGACTTTCTGAAATAAACAAAATGAAAGATTTTTTGCAAATTTGCAAGCCATTATAAATGAAATTAATAGTAAATGAACGTTATAAGCCTATTTTAGGGTTGTATGAATTATTGAGTAAATAAATTAGTTAAAACTAATTAACTTGAAAGTTATTTTCCGTGTTAAACTTAACGACTTTTCAATTAGCTACTTTTTAATATTAACAATTATGGATGAATATTTGTTAATTAATATATTTATTTTTATTCCATTTACTTTTACGAAAGGAAACAAAGGATGAGACTTCATGTTTTAAGGAATTATCTTAGAATCGTTGAGCTATGGTAGCTCAGGGGCTTAGCGCTCGCTGTAAATTTCACATTGAGTACGTGTCACTATGTTCTAGTTCTGCTTTAGCCTTTAGCTTTTGCCTGCTTTTTAGTTTTTCCTTATAATAGCCATTTTTAGGACATACCTGAATTTACACTAAAGTAAGCTGGTTTGACTTACACACTTTGTAATCCTCTTACCAACTCAAAATCTATCCCATAAACGAAATCAAATTCCACAGGCTGGTGATGGGGTGCTGCATTACCAGAGTAGGTGTGCAACTCCGCATACACTAGAGTGGCAAGTATGGACAAAACTGTAATAAAATGCATTCCCGGTAATGAAAAGTTGGAAGGCTAATGTTGATGATATACTTGCTCAAGAAGAACAGAAGAAAAGAAAAAGTAAGCTGTTACTTTATACAGTTAGGAATCCATATATACGCAATAAATGAAACCACAAGTAATACTAGTCCATAAAGTGTAGTAAAATTGAATATTAAATTAAAACAGTAAATTAAAAAGTGAAATTTTCAAACAAAATAAATATTAAAATAAATTCAGTATAAGTAAACACTCTGTTTAGACTACGTACCTTGACACCTTGAAAGAGTGGCTACGTTGCACGCGGGCGACATGGCGGTTGGCGGCCGGCAGCGTTATTGTCATTTGGCCTTGATTCCTTTGACAATGTGCGACGAAATAAAAACTTACTCACTAAACTGTTTACATATTTTTACCGCCACTTTTTACTTACTTACTTACTTATCTTCACGCAGTCCCTGACGGGTAGCCAGAGAGAACAGATCGCCAGTGTCAGATCCTTACATACCTCTTTCGCTTCTTTCAGATTCATGTCTTCTTCATACATGCACGTCTAGGTATCCAGTACTCTTGACCCTCCCTCTTCGAGCAGTTTGCTCACATGGTCTTCAGTTAGTCTCGGTCTACCTCGACACCTTTTAATATTAACTTTCGCTATATATTTTCTTCACCATTCGGTCTTCACTCATTCGCTCAACGTGCCCAAACCATCGAAGCACGCCCTTATTAATTTTTGTAAGGTCATTGTGAAGCGTGCACGTCGCGACCTGACCCTTTTCAGGGCTGCAATTCCCACAGCTCGCACCCATGCTAACGAGGGTTAGGGCGTCCCCAAGGCGACGCACACCAGCTAGTCCCCGTTGGTGTGGAATGCAGCGTGCAAGCAACGATGGGGACACCGTCACGCACAGCCGACACGGCGGAAGGTGGAGGACAGGTGCAGGTTGGCACGTGGAATGTTAGAGGAAGCATGAAGATAAGACGAATGAGTTGATTGAAATAATGAAAGAAAGAGAATTAGATGTCGTGTGTATGTCAGAGACCAAACGGAAGGGCAGTGGTACTGAAGAGCTCCCTGGCGGGGCGTTAGCTCTATGGTCAGGTCAGGCAGCGCCCGCCAGGAGTGAAATGCTGCTGTCGTCTCGGTTGGTCGACGTTATGACTGAATATAGATTGTGAACTCAAGACTTCTCTGGGTTCGCTTTAAATTGGGACTGACAGTTATTCCTTTTGTGTTTAGCGCCGGTAACTTCGTCGTCAGGGCTGGGCTGGAGGAGTTTTGGGAGAATGTAAGAAGTTCTAGATTTGGCTAAAGAAACGAAAATTGTTGTATGTGGTGATTTGAATGGATGGGTTGGTACCCACCATATTGCGAAATAAAAATACTTTTTTATTTCGCAATAATGGAACTGAACGAAATAAATATTATTGCATATAATTGAAAAATTTAATGGAACCCTAAATTTTAAAATTTTCAAAATGTCCGCCACGTTCTTGAATGCAAGTTACATCGCTGCATAATATTGTCCTGAAGCCTGCTCAACAAATTTTGTTCAGGATCCAGAGCCACAGCTTTTAATTTGTCAAAGGCGGCAACAATACTTCATTTTAATAAAGCCCCATAAAGCTGAACGCACATTTGTTCGTGCCGTACGCGCCTTACGCGCCGAATTTTAGAATTCGTTGTATGAAATCATATGAAACCTCGCACATTACACCCGCACCGTACGCGCCGACTTTTATAAAATGCGGTAGGTATCTGAAAATTGAAGGACGCATGCTGATGACGTCATATAACGCGGCGTTCGGCGCGTGCTAATACTCAGTGTTGTCTAATGTTGCCAACTTAGTGGATTTTCCACTATAACTGGTGGTTTCGACTTACGTGATAATTTTGTACTTTTATAGCTTTTAATTAATTCATATTTAATTATATTTAATTTGTTTATTTTTGCATCGATTATCAATATGAATACTTAGTGATAAATTATTTAAGTACTGAACTAAAAAAATTAATTATATTTAATTCAAAACCCAATTATACCTGATTACTTAATTATAAATATATACTTACTAAAATAACTAATACTTACCTCAAACATACAACAAGTCTTTTCCCTGGTTCAATTGGCCTTCTAAATCTTGAGTTTTCATAGAAAGATATGGTTTTAGTATATAGCAATTCTTGAAATTTCTTGTATGTTAAATGCAAATACATATCTAAAAAATCGTTCATCATCATCTAATAAGTCTTTAAATATATCTTTAACATATCTTTAAATATATAGAATATATCCTCTTTATATTCTCCATAAAATTGCCTTTTTAAATTAATATTATGAATTCAGAATCTTCTTTTCTTCAATTTTATTTTCTTCTTCCTCTGCCAATAAGCAGACTTTTACTATATTTCTTTCCATAGTGATTTCGAGCGATTAATTTCACTGTACCGTTTCACACACGTGGTTGGAAAAAACTACAAAAGTTGTTGGTGATATAAAAGATTTGCGTACAGCGCGGACGATGCGTACGTACAAATGTGCGTACGATGCGAATTTATTGCATATTTATAAGGACGTAGTTTGGTCCTTTTCAGCACTCGGTGTATTGTTCTATACCTCACTCTAAACACGCCCAGCTTGTCTAAGGCTGCAGGTTGGATACCGATCGAAATGGTCTAAGACCCGTTGTTCGAAAGAGTGGAAAGTGACGCGAACAACTCCTTCATGAGTGTTGGCACTACACACAATTTTCCCTGATTCTTTGGACAGCACCCAGGATTGTCCGGATGCTAGTAGGGCGCGACGCGAGTTGCGCCGTATCTCTCGATAAGTACGCAGAGTTAACGCTGAATTTTGGCAGCATTCGCCATACAATAAAACCATATCTGTATACTCTGCCGCACTGTAAAATGCTGTTGTCTTGGCATTTGCGCAAAACACGCGTACACAAAAAGTCAAGTAGGGTCAATATCACAGTGAAAAAATAATAAAAATAAACGTGCTTAAAATACTTTTTACACACAAGTCAATTAGCTAATAAGTGTCACATTTTAAACTTAGTACAAATGCAACGGATATGCTTCTTAGATACCAATTAAAAACATGAATGATTGTGGAGAACCAAAACGGTTAATCCAACAAGTACCTACAGGGTGGAACTCTACATTTTTGTTTCTCCTTTTCATATTACTAAAGGAAGCCGTTAAACACTGCATGTCTCATATAGAAAGAGAATGGCCGATTTTTCGTTCAGAGGACTGGGACATAATGGAAGACGTATGCAAAGTACTCCAGCCATTTGAAGAGGTCACATCTTCAGTAAGTGGAGATCAGTACCTCACAGGAAGTATGGTCATAGTCATAACCAACTGCTTGAAGGACATTTATGAAGATTTTCTTAATAAAGAAGAATATTTCGCATCATTTAATCCAGTTGTGATTGACGTAATACGGAGTTTAAAATACGGATTGAAAGATAGATTTCAGGAATAGAGAACAGCAAGGCCTTGGGAGTGTACATTGTTGGACCCACGGTTTAAACTTGTATGTTTTAGGAACGAAAATGTAGCCTCAATTTAAAAAAATATGTCCATGGCTTAATAATAGGCCTTATAAAAGTTATAAATAAGAATACAAATTCTGAAGCAAGCACTTATGAAATTCAAGAAAAGCCCCGCTAAACTTTCAGTGCCTGGGACAAATTTGATGACTTGTTAAAATAAGCCACAATGAAGCGCTGAAGCAAGAGCAATTCGTAAGTTAGAAATGTATATTGACGACGACGTGCTAGCAAGAAAAAATACTGACGGTAATTGGAATAGCCCCTCGTAGTGGTGGCGAGACCATAAAATAATTTATCCGCACTTGTCGGAAATATATCACAAAATGCAATATTGTTGCGACTTCCGTTCCGTGCGGAACGACTTTCAAGACGGGACTGATTATAAATGAAAAGGGTTTCGTCTAAAGTCTTCAAAAGTGGAGCAAATTGCGTTTTAAACGCAAACCTTGATCAAATAGATTCGAAAATAAAAAATTATAAAAAAAAACACAAAAGAAAAACAAAACAATATTAAGAAATCATTGCAAATATGCCGATTTTTAAATGTGCCGGAAAGGTTTAATTTCATACAAAACATTTCTGCTAGTCCTAAGTCTAGATTAAAACATAAAGGATAATCGCGCTAATCTGTTTCTGTATTACATTTGCGTTTGTCTTTTCGTTAACTTATAAAACGAAATCTAAGTATGCAAACAAATTGGCGATACTGAAATCGGATATTTAAAAACGGATTTTGAAAAATCGGATAAATATCGGGTTAATATTGGATTGCGTTCAAATCCAAAACGCCCATGACTACTATCCTGGAAGATTCGCGGTGAACTGAAAGCGAAACTTCCAAATTAAAATAGCGAAAATAATAAAAGTAAATATAAGGCACAAAGGGTGAATTATCGTTTATCGATACTTTATTTTTACACTTACTTACCTACTTTAAGACATTTAAATACAAGTAATTTTGATTTTTAACAATTGAGAACTTTTTTACGTGGTAGAGCCATGCTGCAGCTATATTAGTAGTATAGTTGTAGCACGAATGGGTCGGCTCGACCGGGGAAGGACCACGCTCTCACAGAATACTAACGTGAAATAGCAGCTTAACGCTGCTGTGTTTCATATGGTGAGTGTAGAGAACCGGAGACCCTTTTTACTGGAAACGAGGCATTCCATCTTAGCCATCACGGATGACAACGCATCTGCATTTTGAGATTCGTAATCGAGGATGGGCCGCAGCAGCCACTTACCATCAGGTGGACTGTGTGCTCGTTTGTCAACCTTATCCTATAAAAAAATTGATTGTTAAAAAGTTTATTTTTGTACAATTGCACTTACGAAACCACCGATTTGTGACTTCCAGAAACGGGTAAGTAAGTATGACTTTTCAATTGGTTTTTATGGTTTTTTGTCAGCTCAAAATAATTTATTATCTTTAAATCTACAAGAACACACTTAAACAAAAAAGCTTTAAAGTTTAGCTATAAATGGTAGTGTTTTTAGAATTATCATAAGAGCACGATAATTCTAAAAACACCATGCCCTAAGTATTTAAAGCTAAACATATTTTTTTTCTTACCGATCATTACTCCCTTTGAAATAAGCTAATGGTCGATAACAGGGTCCTTCTCTAAGACACAGGCGCGCGCGCACTTGCGCCGTCGCCTTTGAAGAACGCCGCGTGCCTCGTGCCGCTTGTTTATGGACGCCCCAAAAGACACCGCTGTCGACGTACATAGTCTCACGTCGTAATAGTTTGCACTGCGTGGCAACGTCGCTTTTTAATGTTCAAGGATTCAAGTGATTTCTTTATTTAAAATTATATGGAGTGTATCCGATCTACCCATTAATGTACCCAACATTATTTGTGCTGGGCATGGTGGGGTATTACAAACTGGAGGTTAGGAGGGAGTTAAGTTTGGCAACGTATATGTTTAAATTGCTGCGTGGAAAAATTTATAACGAGGAAAATTTATAATTTGTTCCAATCATATTGTTGATTGTTTTATTAATATAACATTTCAAACACTTATAAATGTCGAAATCATAGAGCAACACGGGCCACCGGCGGATCGGAGGAGAGTAGTCATACGCAGGCGTTCTCCTCTTTCAAAGTATAAGTGCAGCGCGGTACTATACGTACAATCGAGTATAAAATAAAAACTAGTTGCAGCCGCACTGTTCGGACGTTCAGATATCATAGCTGACGAAGACTACCTTTAATTTAATTTAATTGATTTTTGATCCTGTATCCGCAGAACGAGCTTACAGTATCTTGAAGTGTTTTGAGTTATTCTTAGGTTTCCATTTAATTTTATTAATCATGGGTTTCCAAGCATTTGGTAGCTAACCAAACATTTCTTCTATTAAAACTAGGATGTTTTTAAATGCAATATTCTCGCAAATAAATGAATACGAATGACGCAATGCAAAATCCTTGGTAGGAACTGGTATTCTATTGCGACGATTTGTAGTCTTTCAAATCTGATTTCATGCTAGGACGACTCTGAACTTGTACACATTCTGATGACTTCCAGAGCATCGGTGCTTCACTTCTGTTGTAATATATTTTAAGCTTTGGTAGGGAATATAAAAGTTTGAATTAAACGCGATGGAATCCACAAAATTAGTTTTTCTTTTCTTAAAGAAATTGAAATTCTTATGTACAAGCATGTCCTTGTAAACATCTAAAGATTGAATTGTATTCATGTTAAAAAATCCTTCAAATAAAAAGGGAACTCTTTGAGTGACTCGAGGTATTGGATCAAGGATTGGGTGTGTGCCTATATTGTAATATACATAATCCAATGTTCAGCAATCCATGAGTTAACTATTAAAGAATGTTTATTGGTATTAAACTTTTCATTTCAGGGTAATGCAATAAAATTTAATTCTTCGGTTTTTTGACACATGGTGGTATTATCGAATTGACGTCGAGATTTAATTTTAAAAGTATATCTTTATCAGAACTCAAGTTGTTTTGAGTGTATGAGTTGTACAGTCGCGTTTTTGCATTGTAATTTACTGGATGAATTGTCTATGGTTTTATTTATGAAATAAATATCGGTACGTTTTTGCTCCGTAACTATTTGTAGCGCCTTTTACTTGCCTGATTTAGTGTCTCAGCAGTTCCTCGAATCTCTTATTTGTTGATAATTTGACAAACGCTGCAGATTATGGCTTCTGCATCTCTTTAGGATATTTAAAGATTAAGTATCTTGTGTTAAGTATCTTGTGCACTTGGTCTTTAGATCTTCTAATCAGCAATTATATTTGCTGTTTCTATCATAGTGATTTATATATTTCTCACATGACGAAAGGGGTAATGGATTCATGGACTATTAACCCTAAAAGTTGCAGTATGGATTTAGCTGCTAACTAAATGCAGATTTTACTAAGTGTTTCAGTTATCATGCATACTACTCCAACGCATTGACAATTAAGAAAAACATGGCGCAATATTTTATACTTACAAACAGTATGTACATATGGTGTATTTATATAGGAATTAAAATATTTTATTTGTGAATCTCCAGAGTTATCAATTGAATTTTCACTGCTACATAATTAATAAGCAGCATTAGACAATAATACAGTGATAAAAGTCAATTGGCAGGATGTAAAGTTACACAGATTTCCAATTATACATAATAAATTAGATTTTTGTAGTGATGTTATGTAAATAAATAACCACATGTACGTGGTAGAGCAATGCTGCAGTTATATTACTGGTATAGTTGTAACACGAACGGGTCGGCTCCAGCGAGGAAGAACCACGCTCTCACAGAATATCAGCATAAAATAACAGCTTAACGCTGCTGTGTTTCGTATGGTGAGTGTAGAGAACCAGGCCTTTGCTGGAAACGAGCTTTCTATCTTAGTCCTCACGGGTGACAACGCATCTGCATTTTGATTCGTAATCGAGGATAGATAGAGAGATAGATCCACAGCAACCACTTACCATCAGGTGGTCTGTGTGCTCGCTTGTTACCCTTATCTTATAAAGAAACTATATGATCTGCTGGATAACACGTAACAGCAGTAATAATGCCAAATTATTCCACACGTATATATTTAAAATAAGGACTTTTTAACCTGGCCTGAACAAGTTAGTTAAAAACTCCATATACATAAGACTTATATAATATCTTTTTAACAAATATTATAGTGAACACAATGGAAAATATAAATCATAACCCCAAAGGAAAAAAAAAAACATAATATCGGTGTACGCACTAATAATTTTCATTTATTTTATATGAATATAGAAATAACTTTAAAAACAAAATCCGCTTTAAAATTTAGGGCAATAATATAATACGTTAAGTACATTAGAACACTACACAGCTACCATCCAATCAGCTTTAAGTTAGCTAAGCATGTATTTGCTGAGAGATGGCTTTCCATGTTTGACTTTAAATGATAAATACAATAATTATGACTTGGCGGCAGAATAGTCGGTAAATTCAGCAGGGAGATAATAAAATACAAGCTCATATCATATTTTGTTTCCAGAAATGCCTATATCTACAAGAAGTAATTTTAAAAGAAATTGAACCACGCAATATTACTCGTAATAAAAAGTAAAAGTTGACATTAAAGTAAAACGGGATAACATTTTACTTTCTTAGGTCGGTACTAAGACGAAGTGTATAGAAGAATTAAAATTCGAGGCGACTTCAGAAGCTACGATCTTAGTTTTATTATTTTTATTTCTTTGGAGTTTCTATCAAAAGTTTAACACTTTAAGCCTTTTGAGTGGACTAAGTATCACATATTATTTAGTTACATTGTCGCAGAAACATTTACATCAAATATTTTATCCCCTATTTTTTAACTTTTTCTGTATATTTATATGGGGCCACTTATGAAGTATCACGTAATATAAAAACAGAGTCGAATTAAGAACCTACACCTTCTTTAATGTCGATATTTTAGTAAATAAAAACAAATTAAATATGAATTCGGACTGTTAACAGGCATCAATTCTACAGTCACGTATGTGATGTTGTTCATGCTCCACCTCAGTTTACAATTCGATCAAATAAAATCTTGCAAGAAAATCCCGCAAAAGACGAAATAAATCCGACGAGTTTACTTTGAGCCTTACGAAATAGACTTATTTGGACTAGGCTTTAAGTTAGAGCAGATAGGCAACGCGCTTCAAGGATGCATTCATATTGGGTAATTTTTCAACAGATATAATGATTATAATGCAAAGAAATTATAAAAAATTTAAATTTTTTTTAAAAGCTGAATGACAAATAAACATTCATAAAATAAACTCTACTCTCTATCTAAATAAATTCTAGTCTACTCTCATTCATATAATAACTCCAAAGTTCTAATTTTTGACATGGCCTTTCTTGATGAAAAATTTACCACAATCGCTATTATTATACTGTTTTTCAAAGTTTAGGATCTAATTGACGATATACAGCTGACACTTAATCACGCTTTTGGAAACCACGCCAGTTGTAAACAATACTTCTGTGAAAAATGGTGTACACAAGAGCATTAAGAACAGACAAAATATTTCTTTTCAAATTTTCGTCGGGCTGTAAGTTTAAGGCCAAATAGGCCATGTGCCAATTTAATTAAATATATTTTATATGAAGTAATCTTGACTACGTTTCATCAATTAACCGTTGATAAAAATGAGAACAGCAATTTTACAATTGTGTTTACAACAAACACTATCAGTTGAACCTTGCAGCTTGTTCATTATTTATATATATTATAAATACCTATAAATGTATATATTATTAATAAATCATTCCCATAATATATTGTATTATTTTTATTTTGCCTATCTGAAACGTTCTAAGCTCTATAGAAAATGTGGCGTATGAAATGACTGACAATCACTAGAACATTTTATCTAGGTACAAAGATGTTTTACGTTTTCGTGGCCTCCACATGATATTTTTCTCAGCATTAGGTACCCTTCTGTATCTGAAACGAATATGAATATTGCATATGTATACGATACAAAAGTAAAGTAACAGGCTATATAAGTCCTCTGCTGGGCACAGGACTCTTCTTATTTCTGAGAGGGTTTTAGGGCAAGGAAATGTCCGCCGCGCTGCCCCAATGCGTGTTGGCGAACTTCACATGTCTTCGAAATTTTTTCTTATTCCTCAGACATGCAGGTTTCCTCACGATGTTTTCCTTCGCCGCCGAGCACGTGGTAAATAAGCACTTAAAACTTTCATTGGTGCTGCTGGGATCAAACCCAAGCGAAATTTACAGTACGACACAAATAAATACGATTCAACAAATATAATAAAAACTCTTACGTACTTAAAACTTAAACACTTGACAGCTCGTGATGCCTACCGGACGAAGCTAGAGCACCACACCGTGCAATGTAATTGAAGATGCTTATCCGCGACATAATTGTCAGTGATGCGCAAGCATAATAGGCAGTATGCCATTTATATACTTGTCACCTCTGCAGTCAATATTAGTCAATCTATTTATCTTTGCACTTTTCTAAGTAATACAGGAAGTAGTCGCTAGACGGTGTTGACGTCGGCTAAAATCTCAGCGGTCGCCGTTTCGTCAAGGTCATTCAGGCTTCTTAAAGCCTTAATCAGGGAACATAATTAGGCGGCGCTTTAAAGTAATTTTTTCATTTTATAACTTAAGTAGTTTCAACGAATAATAGAGGAAAGTTATAAATGAAAATTATTCAAAATATTTATTACATCTTTTTAAATAAATAAAAGTGATAGAGCCATGTCGCAGTTATGATTGTAGCACGAATAATCCATAAATGTTCGAGCCGAACAACCGGAGAAGGACCACATTTTCATAATACAATAAATATATACGATAATACATATATACGATATAATACGATATTAAAATATCGTGCAATAGCAGTTTAATGCTGCTGTATTTTGTGTGGTACGTGTAGAAAACCACAGAGATCATTTTTACACCAAATGAGGCATTACATTTTACACGAAACGAGACATTCCATCCTTAGGGGTGACAGAGCTTCTGCATTTGGATTCTTATTCAATTCTAGATGTCTATGGGTCACAGCATCCACTTTACAGCAATTGGAGTGTGTACTTATTTGTCACCCTTATCTAATATATGAAAAAAAAAATGTTTGTATATTTGTTTGTTATAATTCGTATTTTATGCGCTACCATACCGTTCATCAGATGCTCAAAAAACTTTGTGATCTTATTGCTTGAACTTTTTTTTAGAGGATTAGAGTGACAAACGAGCACACAGTCCACCTGATGGCAAGTGGTTGCTGTGGCACATATACATATACATCTACATCTATCTTCGATTACGAATCAAAATGCAGATGCGTTGTCACTCGTGAGGACTAAGATGGAATGCCTCTTATCCAGTAAAAAGGGTCTCCGGTTCTCTACACTCACCATACGAAACACAGCAGTGTTAAGCTGCTATTTTACGCTGGTATTCTGTGAGAGCGTGGTCCTTCCCCGGTCGAGCCGACGCATTTGTGCTACAACTATACTACTAATATAGCTGCAGCATGGTTCTACCATGTACAAAATAAATCTGCTAATGCAAGAAATGTAAGTAACCGCGAATTGTCGCAGCTTACTAGGTATTTCAGGGGTAGTCCTATGTAAATTTTAAGAAAAAATATACACCTCTAAGGGAGGAAAAATAGGGTATGAAGTATTTAATGTACCTAACTATTTACACGACATTCTTTTGTTACCTTGAATTTGCGATATTCCTTAGTCCACTCCAGAGGGTAAAGCCCAGTTAAAAGGTAAAGATACTAAGAAATATTGTATTGAAGAATTAAAGCTCCGACTTCTTAAGCTATTATGTGCAAAATATTATATTCTTTTAGTTTTTTGAAATTGCATGCATCTGGCAATAGATTAAGAAGGCTGATAAAAAAGAAAAAAATTTCCAAGTAATGAGTAGCAGCACAACGTCTTACCAACCGCCTTCAGTTGTTGGGGGTTGAGATATCCTCTTATCTGAACTTCGGGCGGTTCATTGAATTCAAGGGCAAAGCAGCTGCAAGGAAGCTAGGAGTCCTTACAAAGGTGCGGCGATACTTCACACCGGGACAGCTGCTTACTTTATATAAAGCGCAAGTCCGTTTGTGCATGGAGTATTGCTGCCATATATGGGCTGGTGCTGCAAAATGCCATCTAGCAGCTTTGGACTTAATGGAAAGGCGTGCTAAGAGGCTTATTGGTGACCCAAATTTGGTGAAAACCAATCTTACCAGCCTCGAACACGGGCGCACAGTAGCCAGCCTTTCGATTTTCTACAGGATGCGTTTCGGAGAGTATGTGCAGGAATTGCATAATTTAATTCCTTGTCATCATGCGTACAGCAAAAGAGTGAAATAGGTTTCTAGGATCTGTCTTTCCACCCGATTACCAGTGTGGGTGTCTTCAAGGCAAGAGTGAATAGGCTTTTGTTAAGTCAGTGCGCTTCACCAACTTAGGCTACATCACTACTTACCATCAGGTGGGATTGTAGTTAAGCACTGGCTTAGAATAATATAAAAAAAACATGCCTCCTCTTATATCTGAGAAGGTTTTTTTTAAATTTATTAGTAATTAGGATGATTTAAGTTCACGGCGCGGTGCGCTCTTACTTGCTTCAAAAACCCTTTTAGTCCAACTAATAAATGCCTTACTGTAATTAAATGCGATATTAAATATTTTTTTTATTTCCTGTATTTTATTAAATATTTGAACAAAAATTGAAGCGACAGTAAAAATTTCGCTATGTGATTATAAAGCATGACAGTTTCACTACCTTTCATGTTAAATTACCGTTATCATCATCATTATCAGCCCACAAAATTCCACCGTTGGACATGGGCCTCTCCCGTTGTAGAGATCTACATTGCAACTTAGT
Source organism: Parnassius orleans (assembly GCA_029286625.1). Classification (NCBI taxonomy): domain Eukaryota; kingdom Metazoa; phylum Arthropoda; class Insecta; order Lepidoptera; family Papilionidae; genus Parnassius; species Parnassius orleans. The sequence continues at coordinate 142,206 of JAGSMP010001067.1, read as the reverse complement.
GGCCCATATCCTGCAGTGGAATTTTGTGAGCGGTTTTCCAGATTGACATCGTGCTGGTCGGTTGTCTGGTCACTAAATAAACAACAATCTAAAATTTTATTTAAATAGTTAAGAACTTTTGTCACAGAGTTAAATAGTAAGATAACATGTATATTTTATTACTTCGGCCATTAAGTCGTGATAAATTCGGTAAAAATATTCTGTAATTCTGTAATCTAATGTTACTACACTCAAGGGAAGTTTCGGAGTGATATTTATTTCATAGTGTTATTTTATAAAAAGCTATAATGCTTTTATAAAAACTTAATATTCATTATGTTACATTACTAAAACTACTCCCACGATACACATTATTAAACTTGCAAAGATAAAGAGATAAAGTAAATTCGTCAGCTTTAGAAGTAGCAATTACCGAAATAAAGCATTTAGAAACTACTTTAAATAGCTTTATTGTTCTGATGTAATACAGTAAAGTATACATATTCTTGTTAAAACTACATGTATTTTATGGTCCTAGAACGTAGTGCAGCAAAGTTATAATAGTATATAAAAATGTAATGCAAACTTTGCACACATTTTCTGAAATACGTTTTCATTTTGTTATCACTTCAAAATTACATTATTAGGTGAAACTGTTATTTCAGCTGTCATTTTATTTGTTAAAAATTATGTTATGTATTCTATAATGCAGGGAAACTGAGCAAGGACATGTCCATCAAGGTCAGGTCTGGTCGGTAGTTACCGTTACAGCCTATCAAAAGTCCGCTCTTAGATTGCCTCATAGGGGATATTTGCCAAAGTTTCTACGTTTGGCGAGCGTGTTGGCTACCGCAGTATTTTTTATCTTTTAGTTGTTATTAGAAAGACGCTTCAGCTCATCTCCTAGTTTTTTTCCCTCAAAGGTCTCTTTTGCCTCTTACGACATCCACGGGAAGATATGGGGTAGTGGATATTCTTACACCGCCACTGCACGGTCACTACAGATCGGTAGTACTCAATACGTATGATTGCACACTCTGAAATCTTTAATGTTTTAACCGCACTCGACACATTTTCGTTCATAATATTGTTTTTCTCATCGCATGCCTTTCTCATCCCTATTCATAGTTTCACTATGCACCAAATAGACAGTTTACCACCCTTCCCTGCGGCATTCAAAACGCACAGATCGCATTTGTTTGCGTCGCGGCGCAGGCGTCGAAAGCACGCCACGCGCCTGTCGTCGAAAAGGCTATGCGCGACGTTCAACCCGAGATATTTTTTTTTGGAAAAATATCATCGAATTGTGTTTGTAATAGTGTTTTTTTAAGTACATACAAAATGCAAATGCAAGGAGAAGATGAAGAGTGAATCATGAAAATCGCAAGCCAAGTATCATAACTTTTTACAATAAAGCGAAAGGCGGTGTTGATGAAGTCGATAAAAAGTAAAGATGTATTCGTCGTCAAGGAAGAATAATAAGTAACTGGCCCTAGCCACTCTTCTTTCGTCTTCTGGAAGTTACTTAGTTAGTAAATAAGAAAACATTCGAAGATGTGTGAAGTACGCTAACACGCGTTGGGGTAGCACGGCGGACACTTCCTTGCCGTAAAAGCCTCTCAGAAAAGAAAGGAGGCCCGTGCCCAGCTGTGGGGCGTATATAGGCTGTAACTTTAACTTTTAACTTTTATATATCAAGCTATATAAAGGTATATAAGATGGTTTTGTGTTGCGAAATCGCTTTCTAACCAATGAAATTTTAAGTTATGTTTTCAGATTTTATAATTTTATTTTTATCCAAGTTTAAATTTAAATAATACAAAAAAAATGATTATTAATAAATATTGTTTTAATACCCTGAGATATCACATAGGTCTTTTAGGTTACACTGCTGATACAAATTACCGCAAGCCCGCTTAAAGGTTAAAGAAGTTCTAGACTAATGATTTGTTATATTTACGCGAACACTACACATTAAATGAAACTAATTTTACGGATTCTATCGCGTTTAAAAACTGAAGGTAGCCGGGCTAACTAAGACATCGGGACGTCAAACACCTTAGTCCCCTCCGTGACCATGGGTGCTGTAAAGCACCCGAAACGTTTGGAATAAAAATTTAAATTAAACGCGATAGAATACGTAAAAATTTGTTTCATTTAAAGTTCTAGACTAGAATGTACTTTGCAATTTTTGAAATGATTCCCAGATGAGATGGATTCTGTGTTTGACGTCTCTGTTGAAGTCGGATTTATCAAGTCAGATGTTTTGTCCTAGGTATTAAATATTCTAGATATTAGGAATTAGATAATCTGTCATCGTTACACGCCGCAGAATGAAGTGGATTAAAGTGCATTACCCTAGAACTTTAACATAAACTGTTTAAAAAGGGTTAAAACGCGTGGTTTCTGGGAGTTTTATTCCTAATTTCATTTTTTTTGGAACGAAGTTCCTTATCGGACTAGGCGAGAAAAAGTATAAGATTTTTCCGTCACGACCACTTCTGACGTAGTATAGACGGCCTTAGCGGTTCCAATAGAGTGTTCCACATAATTAAGAAGTGGTAAAATTAAAAATGTTGTACAACCGACTTCAATATAAATATAATTTATTGTTGATTTTTTCAAAACCGCTCGACTGATTTCGAAAAAATTTAAATGGGACCCTTGAAACAAAAGAAATAATTTTCCAAATCGGTTCAGGCGATTTCGAGTAATCTGTGTACATACATAAAAAAAAGATTCCGACGAATTGTAAACCTCCTCCTTTTTGAAGTCTGTTGAAATGAACTTCATAAATTGAGCCTTGTAGTGGTGGTATAAGAATACCCACTACCCCATGAGATACACACTGAAATAATCTATAAGGGAGGCTTATGTTTAGTAGTGATCTATTATAAATTTAAACAAAGAAGAATTTGGTTTGGAGAGAGGCAATTGTGTAGTGACAGCATTACATTCATTATTTGATTATGGTTGAATTACAATTAAGCATCTTTAGTATTAAAATAATATCTATTCGTATTATCATTGTTATAACTTGATAATGATTATTTCTGCTAATATCGACAAGCTTTTATTTTTTTTCTGCTAAAAATAATAATTAAAAGTCACATTCTCATTCATGTTGTGATATGAGTCATGTAAATAATTTGTTTAGTAATAGTAAAATGTAACAATTTTCCGCTTCAGCCGTGCAGGATGCACCTTTGAATAAAAATTCATTTGCAAATCTGTATATAAGAGCACTTGTTGCATTTAAATGCAGTTCTACAAGCATCATGCGTCGCATTTTTGTACTGTTTGGAGTTTTTTTCAACACAGTTTCGGTGCGTTATAATATTTTTTATAATTCATCTATTGTGTTATTCTATTTAGAAATATTAGTTTCTTTAGCGAGTAGCTGAAATCAAATATTTATTCTTTTATATTACTATTTACCGAAAATTTATATAAAACAAATTCTTGTGATCAATTATATGTACTTTTTAACTCTCTATCTTTTTCAACTAAAATAATATTTATTTTAATTGTTGATTTTCAGACAAACCAAGACGAAGAATATTTTATCAAATGCGAAAACTTGATAAATCCCGTGAGTACGGATTTGTTTAAAGTTAAATATTATAGTTGATGTATTAGATCGTATTACTGGGCACGGTCTTCCTTTCATTTCTGAGAGAGTTCATCCATCAATCGATTACAGCCTATAAAAGTCCACTGCTGAATATAGGCCTCCCCGTAGATTGCCTCATAAGAGGGGTATTGCCATAGTTGCCACGCTTTGCATTCGGGTTGGCAACCTCAGTTATTTATTATTTTGAGTTGCTATCAGGGGATGAGTCGCTCGCGTCCGTAGGCTTCGACCACCTAATCCTAGGCCCACCCTACACGTGTCCCCCGGGTGGTGCTAAACAAGCGACAAAGCCGAAAAAACAGACTTGCCTCCTCGCCGTGTGTTAGCGGCGTAAAAAATACCACCAACTACTTTCGCACCATGAACATTCGCACATAAGAAAAGAAATGGCCCCAAGTTCCCGGCGCCCCTTTAATGGGGCAGGGGTGCGAAGAATCTCCGGGAGGAAAACCGGCGACGAGGTTCGCCACCCGTCACGTTCTGTCACCCGGAGGGGCAAAAAGTGGATTGCGGAGGCCCGTCTGGCTACACTGAATGTATGTGGAGCAATATATGATAATATGGATGAAGTATGCGATATGATGTATGATAGAGGAATAGTGTTATGTGTAAATGAGACGAAACGGAAGGGAAAGGATGCCACTACAAATGGCATGTATACCGCGTACTGGTCTGGTGTAGACGAGACAGAGCGGGCATGCCAGGGCGTCGGTATCATCTTTTCAGAAAGAATGGGTCATTGTGTGAAAGAGTGTGAATGTGTAAGCCCGAGACTGCTATGGATACGAATGAAAGAGGGCTTAAAGAAGTTGTTTGTTCTAGGGTCTACGCCCCAGACATGTCTAAACCCACTTATATCCGAGAGCAGTTTTGGGAGATGGTAAGGATGGTGCTAATGAAATGCAAAGGTAATGAAATAACAATATTTTATTAGGAGATTTTAATGGAAGGATTGGCGTGAAGAGGCTTGGTTATGAAAGGATATTGGGAAAGTTTGGTGATGAAAGCATAAATGAGAATGGTGAAAGCCTCCTCACCGTATGTGTGGAAAATAATCTTTTTGCGACGAACACTTTCTTTCGTCATAAGAAGATTCACATGTATACATGGGAAAGAGGTGGTGATAGAAGCATGATAGATTTCATAATTGTGGATTAAAGAATGAGAAGCGCAGTGGTAGATACAACGGTTTACCGGGGGTCCAACGTAGGGACGGATCATTACTTGGTCTTATGCCGAATTAATGGTGGTATTCAGACGTTGGCGGCATCGGACATCTTTGTCTACCACTGCGTATAAGAACAAAGAGGTTACAAGATGAAGGTGTGAAAGAGAAGTTCAAATGTAGACTGAGAGAAAATATAAGGGGTATGCATGAATTGTGTATGAATGATTTAGACTTGGAGACTGTGTGGTATAATGTCAAGAAAGGTCTGGTGGATGCAGCTACTGAAGTATGTGGTGTAACGAATGAACGAATGAAAAGAAAAATAACACTTTATGGTGGGATGATGAGGTACGCATGGAAGTTGAAGCAAAGAAGAGAGCATGGCTACCAAGGCTAGTCATACTAGCGGTATGAATGATGATATTGAAAGAAAAAAAGCAGTCTTTAGACATCTAAATAAGAGAGTAAAAGAAGTAGTTGAAAGGAAAAAGCAAGAAAGAACGTATAAGAATGATAGAAGAATATCGGATAACTTCCAGGCAAATATGAAAATGTTCTGGAAACTCGTAAGAACTACCAGGGGACATTCAAAACAGCCTAGAGTGAATGCTATACGAGACCAGAATGGCTGTATTCCGAATGACGAAGTTTCGAGTTTAAGGAGATGGAAGGAATACTTTGAAAGCGTGTTTATGAGTGATGAGACGTTTGAATTAAATGAAATAGAAATTGCGAAAGAAGAGAAAAGAGATAGAGAGATAAGTATAGATGAAATAATGAAAGCAATGAAAAGTAAGGCAGCCGGATATGATAGAGTATCACTCGAAATGCTAAGGGCTGGAGAGGGAGTGGTGGCAGACATGCTGTACACCTTGTTTAATTTGTGTTGGGAACTTAAGCGGGTACGGGGAGACTGGTGCAAAGCCGTGATAGTCCCAATATATAAGGGAAAAGGATCGCAGCAGGACTGTAAAAACTATCGTGGTATTAGCCTTCTTAGCATTGTGGGAAAACTGTATGCTAAGGTGCTAATTGAAAGAGTTATGAAAGATACCGATGGAAAAATTTGGGATGTGCAAGCGGGATTTAGAAAGGGGATGGGATGTATGGATCAGGTCTTTTCCATGCGCATGATCGCGGAGAGATTTTTGGCCAAAAACCAAAAGGTTTTTTGTGCGTTCGTGGACTTGGAAAAGGCTTATGACAGAGTGGACAGGGATGTGTTATGGCAAACACTGAACTCATATGGGTTGAGCGCTGGGTTGATACAGGCATTGAAGTCTATGTATAGGGACTCCAGTGCTTGTGTTAGGATCAACGGAGCCTACTCGGACTGGTTTGGCATCCATAAAGGTGTCAGACAGGGCTGTGTGGCTTCCCCGTGGCTGTTCAACCTATTTATGGACAGTTGTTTTCAAACTTTGAAAGTTGAAGAATGTGGGTTGAGAATGGGTAAATTAACCGTCAAATGCCTTTTGTACGCCGATAATCAAGTCATACTTGCGTCGTCGGCGGCCGAGTTGCAAATGATGGTTACATTAATGAACAGGTCATTAAAAGAAAGGGGAATGAAAGTGAACGCAAGTAAGACGAAAGTTATGGTTTTTGAAAGAGAGGAAAGTAAAACGATATGTGAAATAAGAATAGAAGGGGAATTGGTCGAGCAAGTAGATGAGTTTGTGTATTTGGGATGTGTATTTAGCAGGGATGGTAGATATGATAAGGATGTAGAACGACGAGTGACGCAGGAAATAGAGTAATCGGGGCTCTACACTCTATTGTGGAAAGTCAGAATATGTCCAAAAAGGCACGTATGGCAATTTACAATGCTTTGTTAGTCCCTAGTTTAATGTATGGTAGTGAAAGTTGGGTGTGGCAGAAGAAGTACGAGAGTAGAATAAATGCTGTAGAAATGCGGTCATTAAGGAGTATATTAGGGCTGAATCTAAATGACAGAGTGAGAAATTGTGTGATAAGGGAAGAGTTTGGTTTGCAAGATGATGTTGTGACCAGGATTAAGAAAAGAATGCTTCGGTGGTTTGGTCATGTAGAAAGAATGAATGAGGAAAGGGTGACAAAGCAAATTTTTGTGGCAGAGGTGAACGGCAGATTCTGGAAAGGACGCCCTAGGCGAAAATAAGTACCCTTAACCGACGAGCGTGTATGCGTAGGTATATGGATGTGGGTGACAGAGTTGTGTCAGGATCGTGCCAAATGGAAGTTCATAATCTCTGCCTACCCCTCTGGGTGACAGGCGTGAGTGTTTGTTATGTTATCAGGAAGACGCTGCTGACCATCAGTTGTTTCAAAGACGTTTCCCTCTGTTGCCTCTTACGACACACATGGGACGATATGGGGTAGCGGATATTCTTACACTGCCACTACACGGTACATCTGAGAGAGTTATGGAGCAATAAGTCCATTGCTCTGCTCCAGTGTGTGCTGGCGTACTCCAAAATATGCCCTCCAAATGTTTTCATTTGTCAGACGTTCAGGCTTGCTACCAATGTTTTCCTTCACCGCCAAGCACGTGGCAAATCAACATTTAAAATTGCAATTAACAATCTCATTGGTGTTAGTGGAGATTGAACCTAGGTTGCTTGCTTAATGTCATATTACGGCGAGCACATTACTCCTAAGCTACTACGGCTTTGAGAAAATTTTGCAGTGAAAGCGGAAAGAGGATAAAATTTAACAGTCTCTATAAGGATTTGTTTACAAAGAATTAATTAAATAATCAGTTTGTAATGTTGAATTCACCAATACCGATATAGCTTATCGATATTATATTGAAAAACATAAAAAAAGAGAAAAAAGAGATGTTTATTTCATTAATGCCTCACATCAATCGAAGGGTTTTCTGAACTACCCAGGACATAGAGCGAGTACAAGAACCCGACGTAAAGCTTACTTTTTATGCCAAAAAATTTGTGGTCAGGCTTGACTAATGGACAATTTCAACAACAATACACCTGTATCTGGAAACAAACAAAAAAACATTATATGGTGAATGCTTTAATAAAAGTACCTGACATAGGTCTCCCATTATTTATTTAAACATGGTAACGGAATTGTTTGCCTATCTGATATTTTCAAAATATATTTCTCCGAAACATTCAGTTATTTTAAAGAGAGCTGAATCGCAATTGACATGCGTTGACGGTCTATGAACCTACTAAGGAAAATACGCGAACTATGAGCTAATTACCTAAGACCTCAAATAGATTGATGCAATTGCTATTTCGCTGGAACATCAAGGTTTATCCGGTTACAACTAGTGCAACCAAATGCGGTTGGTTAAACTTTGATGTATTCGAAATATTCATGGTATGTATAAGGTTAGAAGAAGTTATAAGCCTGGGTTTACCTGGGTTTACTTAGAATAAATATAGACGACTTTGCCAACTGCAGCACCTTAAACTTCTGTCGCTGAATTTTACTTGATATATGCATTCGTATTTTTGACAAATTTAACAGAAGTCAGTGTTATTTTAATTGTTATTCGAGCTTCACTAGACCTATTCTTACACGAAACCAAACGTCTAAACCTTGATTTAGCCATGAATAAATCGAATACACCTATGTTTAACCAACCGCAATCGGCTGCACGTAGATGTAGCAGGCTCTAGGCGTATTCACACTTCAGTAAATAGCCGTGACATATTATAATATATTGGTTTATTGGACAGAACGGCGAAAGAAGTGACACTGCAATCGCCAATCCCTCTGTAGATAACAGCGATTATTACAAAGCCTTTATGGTATAGGAGATACGAGTACCTTTTTATTACGTGTTAATACCACGCTACAGATATATTGCGTCACGAATATGTCAGCTCGACCGGCCTTTCTCCTGTCCCGCGGTCCTTACTTCTCCCTTGAACATGGTCTTAAAGAAATTAAAATTACAACTTTATATTGCTGTGCTTCGTATGATGTGTACAGAGAACCGAAGACCCATTTTACTGGCAACGAAGCATTCTATCTTAGTCATCAGCGAAGACAACGCAACAAACTTTTGATTCTTAATAGAGGATAAGATGTAGGTCTCCTAGGCTACAGGATCCCTTTACCATCAGGTGGACTGTGTGCTCTTTTGTCACCCTTATTCTATAAAATAAAAAATACCTTATCTCTTAGTGAACTGTTAATGATATAATGTTGTATGTCTGGGTATTTAGCACAGAAAATAATTTAGGACAAAATTAATGACTTACAAGTTTTAACTTGTTAAGTGCCTAGGATCCGCGTGAAAAATAAAAATGAGGAGAAACATTTTTATACAAGCGTAACACTTGATTATGTTTCGTTTAGGTACGAAACATTCTATAAAATAAAAAATACCTTATCTCTTAGTGAACTGTTAATGATATAATGTTGTACGTCTGGGTATTTAGCACAGAAAATACTTTAGGACAAAATTAATGACTTACTAGTTTTACCTAGTTAAGTGCCTAGGATCCGCGTGAAAAGTAAAAATGAGGAGAAACATTTTTATACAAGCGTAACACTTGATTATGTTTCGTTTAGGTACGAAACATTGGATGTACTATCGACGGTGGTGTGTTTTTCTTAGTGTAGTGATGTTAGGATTAGTCGTGATAGTGCACGCAATTAAGGGAGAGAGGTAGCCGCTCTTTAATCTAGGTAAGACACATCATTTTATTTTTCACGCGGAACTTATAATGTTAATAATCATCTTTATTCAGGCAAATTACATCCATATTCAGTAAAATCAATGAATTTAAAATCAATAAGTTTTAGAAATAAATAAATCAACATAACAATTAACTTAAGTAAATAATATTAACATCTTTAATACAATGGATTTCCGCAAAGTAACGCCTAATTCTAATAATAATATTTAGAGTCGCTATTTGGCACATTTCCGAAAATATATTTTAAAGGTTGATTTGAAAGGTTGTTGATGAGTATTTTTATAGTATAAGAGTGACAAATGACTCCACCTGATGGTAAGGGGATGCTGTGGCTACATTCACCATACGAAACACAGCAGCAATAAGTTAGTATTTCACGCTGGTATTCCGTAAGATTCTTCCCCAGCCGAGCAGACTATTTCGTGCTATACATGCTATATTATGGTTTTAGCACGAATGGGTCGGCTCGACCGGGGAAGGATCACGCTCTCACAGTATACCAGCGTAAAATAGTAGCTTAATCCTGCTGTGTTTCGTATGGTGAGTATAGAGAACCGGAGCCCCTTTTTACTAGAAACGAGGCATTCCATCATAGTCCTCAAGGGTGACAACGCATTTTGATTCTTAATCGAAGATAGATATAGATGTCTATGGGCCATAGCATCCACTTACCATCAGGTGGACTGTATGCTCGTGTGTCACCCCTATTCTATAAAAATAGCTTTAGCGTGACTCTACCACTTTCTATAGAGTAGGTGTTCAAATAATCACATCATGTAATTTTACGAATTTTTTTTAGGAAAATTTGTCATGCTGCCAGTCAAACGAGCTTTGGTATAACACTCAAAATAAAAACTTTATTGAGTGTTACCAGTTACCTCACTCTCTTGCCTCGGTAAGAACTTTTATATATACCTTTATTAATTTCAGGATTTGAACTCGTGTACTTTTACTTCGTATTTTTATGTATAATACGAAAGATACTTTCTTGCTAATATTAACGACAAAATAAAGGGGAATTTGCCAAATTAATTTAAAAGGTTGACATCAACTGCAGGCGACGCAGCCTGTTCATTGATGCGGCGGATGGCTGTATATCCTTAAAAAACTCAACATGTACACCATAGTAAACACAGATTACATAAACTAGTGGTGGAGTAGTATTACTGATGCGAGGGTGCTGGACGGACTGGAGGCTCTGAGTGATGACAGGCTAATGGCGGATCTCAATCCAAAATTGCCGGACCCATATCCTACAAACTACGAGGTGATAGAGCGCAGCATTATTGTACATCAATGTCGGCTCTGCACTGACCACATCGAAGACTATGTAGTGACCAAAAACTCTGACATCGGCAGTTCTTTTTATGCATCAATAGATCATATTATTTCTAAATGCAAGAATGAAAATCCCATGTGCCATTACTGTATGGTTTACGTGAAAAAACAGGACCATATATGACCCTTCATGCTGTTGAGAAACCAAGAACTTAAACATTACTCTAAATGTAACGACATCGTGACGCAAAGGACCCAAAGAAAGCGCATCATCGTCATTATCACCATCACAGTATATCAAATTCCTCTGTAAATCTCTTAATACTAAATTTCCACATTTATCAAATGATTGGTACACGCAGATATTTTATTATTTTTAGTTGTTATTAAGAAGACTCCGCCGACCAGGAGAGAGCTTGTTTCTTTTATAGAATAAGGGTGACAAACGAGCCCACAGTCTACCTGATAGTAAGCGGATGCCTTGTCACACCTAAGGACTAAGATGGAATGCCTCGTTTTCAGTAAAAAGGTTATCCGGTTCCCTGCACTCACGATTCGAAACACAGCAGCATCAAGCTGCTATTTTACGATTGTATTCTTTGAGAGCGTGGTCTTTCCCTCTGCTATAACCATAATATATTGGTTTGTTTCTCTTTCTCTCTTATGACACAGAAAAATAAAGAAAGTGCATAATATTATGAGCCTTTTCGCGTTTTTTAAGGTGTTTATTAAGCGAATACCAATAATAATGAAAGAAAATACCAAATATCCTTTTATTAATTTGAATATATACATTACCTTCAACGTTTTTACATGCGGCTACGCTTTGCTATAATTTTTTTATTTATACTATAAGAATGACATGCCAAATATTGTGTTATTAAATGTATAAAATATTGATGAGGTTGAAAGTATTTGAAAGTTTGAATCTAACCGCGCCAATAACTTTATCAACACCTGTCGAAACCGAATATCGATAATTTGTAGCTTTCATATTGTTCCTTTGTGTAAGCTTAAAAATTATATATTTGATACGCAATTTCAAGTTTCTAAGCCACCTATAAAAATAAGCTAATTGGTAAATAAAAATCCTATTAGACACTCAAAATTACAGGTGTAGATATTATAATTATATAAGCTCAAAATGGTTCGTGTATAAACAAGTGCACAGCTGGTGCGTCGTTCTTATCTTTTTCGAACTTGGTTGACACACTACAGTGCTAGACCCACTGCAGTGTGTTAACAATTTTACATAGATGATAGAAATTTGGTATAACTAAAATAACAGTCACCCATACATAGACGAATCTGAAAATAAAATTGGCAATATCCAGAAGTGGGTAGTTTACGGAGTGAGAAGCGTAGTATTTTAGCGTCAACTGTATGCAATATAATAATATGTCCTCCAGACAGAATTACGGTAACAGCGGCCAGTCTCAACAAGACTAGACCGGAGAGAGATCAGGCGCAGTTGTTGAAACTACTTTATGTGCTTTCCGAGACACGGTGGTGACACACCGCCAACTTGCTCAATCTGGGCAGCTACGAATGATTTCTTATACAAGGTGGCCCATAAGTCGTTAGAAATGTAAATTTCGAATAATACAAAAGGCGCGCATGAGTGGCGCGCGGTGCGGGGAGTACCGATGGTTTTGGGAATTCAGTCGCCATGGAGTGTTTCACCGGTGCGGACCGTGCATTTTGTGTGCGCGAGTTTTATCGAAACAATGATTCGGCTACCATTGCGCGGCGTAAATTTCGAGAATAGAATTTACGCAACTTTAAAGACATTCCAAGTGTTCAAACGATTAAGAACTGGGTTATTGTTCGAAGAGAGTGGTTCAACGTTGAATAAACAACGGTCAGGTCGACCAAGGACATCACGGACGGAAGAAAACATCGATGTAGTGAAACACTCAATTGTGAAAATCCTACCCAGTCTACTCGTAAGCGTTCCAGCATTAAACCTACCCAGAACATCGTTACAGCGAATTTTAAAGAAAGATTTACATCTTCACCCTTACAAGATCAGATAGTACAGGAATTAAAAGATACTGACACTATCCACAGACTAAATTTCGCAAATGAAATGTTGAACCGCTTTACTTCGTTTAATAACGTGTTATTCTCTGATGAGGCTCACTTTTACATCAACGGCCATGTCAATAAGCAAAATTGTCGCTACTGGAGTTGCAAAATCCAAATCGCAAACATCAAAAGCCCTTACATAGCCCTAAAGTGACAGCGGCTATGTCAGCGCATGGCATTATAGGCCCTATTTTTTGAGGACGGCAGAGGCCGCGCGCTACTGTTACCACAACGGTATGTAGCTATGATCCAGGACTTTTTACACCAGAGTTGCAGAATTTTCCAGGCTTCAATACGCGGACCTGGTTTCAACAAGATGGAGCAACTGCCCATACCTCTAACGTCGCTATGCCGGTCGTCCGTCAATCTTCCCTAATAAAGTGATCTCTCGAAGAGATATTCCTGGCCACCACGTAGTCCAGATCTGACCCCAATGGACTTTTTTCTTATGGGGTTATCTTAAGACTAAAGTATGAAACCAACCCGCGGTCAATTGACGTCCTGAAAGAAAATATCCAAAGAGAAATGGCAAACATTACAGAGCTTACTTGCCGCGCAGTGATGGATAATTTTAAACATCGCTTACAGGAGTGCAGCGATCGTAACGGATTACATTTAGATGATGTAATTTTCAAAAATAATTTATTTTATAAGGATTATGAAAAATAAAACCTTTTCATAATGTCATTAGTTTTTTAAATTATTTTTACATTTAAAGGACTTATGGACCAACCTTTATTTACGCGAACATTATATTATTTAATAAAATTGTTTTACGGATTATCGCGCATATTAACTTATTTTATATTCCCGACGTTTCGAGTACTTTACATCGGATCGGAACAAAAATTAATAATTTTTTATCTGTAGGTAGCCGTGGTTACCTATGACATTGGGACGTCAAATACCTCAGTTCCCCCGTGACAATGGGTGCTGTAAAGCACTCGAAACGTCGGGAATATAAAATAAGTTAATATACGCGATAAAATCCATAAAACTAGTTTTATTTAAAAGCTACTTAGAACTTCTTGACAGAAAACCCCAATTACTGAATTTGAGCCGACCAGGGATTCGTATACGGAACCACTTACTAATACTAGACCAACGAGGCAGTCAACATGCAACATACTGGGCACTTGTCATATTTTTCCGACTTTATAAAAAATGTGTGCAGAAGGCTGTCTCAATAGCCTTTAATTTATATAAACACCGATATGACTACCTCGTTGGTCTAGTGGTTGTAGTAGTGAGACTGCTGATCATGAGGTCCCGGGTTGGAATCCCGGGTTGGGCCAAAAAAAAACGTTATTGAGCTTTTCCATCAAGAAATTCTCAGTAGCTGCCCGGAGTCAGGAAGCTGGTGGTGTCTCACCCCGTGCCTCAGAAAGCACGTAAAGTCATTGGTCCTGTGCCTGATCTCTCTGCGGTCGTGTCGACTTAACGTCTCATCGGACTATGAGAGGGAGGGAATAGAGAGCGCACGTGTGCTGGCGCATACACTTGGACACTATAATCCTTTCCTGCGCCGTTAGCTAGTCTCCGTTACTGTGGCTGTACAAAACTGTAATTCAGCCCATGATCACATACGGCGCTCTGGTATGGTGGACCAAAACAAATGATGCCACCACTATAAAGAAGCTTCAGCGTTACCAGAGACTGACATGTATAGCTGCCACAGGCTGCATAAGAACTACGCCAACAGCAGCCTTAGAGGTGATGCTGGAGTTAATCCCGCTTCATCTACACATACAACAAGTAGCGGTTTTAGCTGCCATTAGACTCAAGACCCTAAATCTTTGGAGTAAGAATAGAGTCCCTCATACAGGCATGATTGATAGAATTCACGCAAAAATTCTTATCAAGCAAGTACGATAAGATCTCTAAACAATTTGTATTCGTTAAGAAGTACAAGATACAATTAAATGTAACCAGCCAGCCGGAGGGATTAAGCCCAAAAGAGCCTAGAGTCTTCACAGTTCTAAAACAAATGAAGGTGTAGGATCTGGAACTTTCTCTGGAGACCTCAACATCCACATATGCACACCGCTGGGTACCTACAACACAATCTTTCAGGCGGAATGTATGGGTATCATTCAAGCGGCCATAGTAATAAATGCTAGGAAGGTTAATGAATTCTCCATCAGAATACTGACCGACAGTAGGGCGGTTCTACAAGCCCTGAGTTGCAATGTGGTGAACTCGGGACTAATATATGAATGCGATCAATGATTAAATGAGGTATGTAAACACAACAATGTGACTCTGCAATGGATAAAGAGACACAGTGGATCCAGAGGCAACGATGCAGCAGACGAACTGGCCGGAAGAGGATTGGCTCTAGCCACTATAGGGCCGGAACCAATCATACCAATCCCCTTTGGTAAAGTTGGTTCACTGGTACGTAGACACTTCGCTAATCAACACGCTCAGCTTTGGAAAAATCTAGTAGACTGTAGGGAAGCTAGGGAGGCCCTGCCTGAAATAAACAGTCGTTTAACCAAGGTTCTAATGAGACTGAACAAGCCGCAGATCAGAATAGTAACAAGTGCTATCACAGGACACGGCACCTTTAACAAACATTTATTTACTATAGGTGATAGTCCCCTGTGCAGGGCATGTATGGGGGAGGAAGAAACGGTAGCCCACGTATTGCTAACATGTCCGGAAGTCGCTGCATACAGGGCTAAATATCTCGGCACGCCGGGATCACTCCCCGAAGTTGCTTGCAACATCAGAGGACTGTTGAACTTTTTCGGGGAGATCTCATGGCTCGAATAAATACATTATTCCTGCCCACACGTAAAATACGCGCTTAGACGTGGAGTTGCGAAAAACAGCCCGTCGTTAACTAACTAACTAACTAACGGAGACTCGTTAAGGCTGGCCGACGTGACCGAAATTCGGTCTGGAGTACATTATTATTATTATTATTATTATTATTATTATTATTAAACATCGATAGCTTGCTTGTAGTGTTTAATTGCTATAAATAGAATTCATTAACTAACAAGCTATACTATTTTCAGTGCAATCGTGACATATGCATTGCCAAAAAATTGGGTTTCTCTTCTTCTCAAGGAAAAGTCGACAAAAAGGGTCTGAGAAATTATATGGATGAGAGCTTTAATAATGATACAAAATTCATTGAAACCCTAATGGAGAGATGTGTGGACGGTGATTTGCATAAATATGGACCTCCAGATATATGTGACTTGAAAAAAATTAAACTTTGTGTTTATTTACAATCCACAACGGTATTGATATATTGTTTTATACTATATAAATACCTAAAAATTTATTGATAATAATATTTTACAAGCGCTTATATTTTGCTTATTTTACATAGTATGCAAATATTTTAAAGCAAAGATAAATATTTAGCTGAGCTATTTGAATTATAATTAATCGCATATTTTGAATCAGTATTTTTTAATTAATTCAACAAATTTTAGTAAAAGCATCAAATACTTAATATATTTTATTTTATACTCAGTCCAACAAAAAAAGAATGACTTAGCGCTGCGTTTCAAGTGATGCTAAAACCAAGCCAAAACCAATCTTACCTTATTGTAAAAATATGCACTCACATACACACAAGCATCAAAATCATTTTCTTCCAACATGGATTTACGTCATGTTTGTGCGTCCAGCAGTCCAACTTTTACCGGCTAATGAAAAAAGAAAAAAGAAGCATGTGTAGGTGAGTGCTTGTCAAGAAATTGAGCATGGTTTCGGCATCACTTGAAATGTACGTAGCGCCCAGTCTCTTATTCTGTTAGTCTGAAATTTTAAAATTCAAAAAAAAATTTGATTAAGTAGATAATTTATTATGTTGAGAAATTTGCAATCATCAACACCATTGAACCTATTACAAGACCACTGCTAAACATAAGCCTCCACCAAAGATTGATCCGCGAAGGGCCGTAGAAGCTCAGTGGCTAATTGTTCGTTGTAAATTTCACAGTATGCATATAACGCGGGTTCGACGCGCCGGCACCAATAAAATTGTTAATTACAATTTTAAGTGATGATTTACCATGTGACAACGTGAGAAAATCTGCATGTCTGATAAATAAAAAAATGTTTAGAATATAATATGTGAAGTCCGCCAATTCGCATTGGTACGCAGCGCAGTGCAATAAGCTTGTGCCCAATGGGACGTTTATTGACTGCAACTTTACTTTACTAAAAAATGGTCCATTGACCTATGTCAGCCGCAAGCATTAGTTATTATTGTAAAGTTTAAATTTGATATCATAATAAAATTACGGTAAATGAGGAATAAAACATTCAACCTCCCCCACCCCACAGTATAATTATAGCAGTATAATGGAATAGCTCATTTTATATTGCAGCTTTGCCATGAATGGAATTCAAAAGGAACTTGTGCCGGAGATAAGGAATTGATAGACGAATGTATGAAATTTTATTCATAAATTTTGAATCAAACAGTACGGTTGAAAAATTCAAGCTACGTTCTTTACGGGAAATTAATATCTACAAAATATTAAAATGCATTAAAAGTATGTAATAAACTAAATATTCTTACGATTTTTGTATAATTTAGTCCTTGATCAAGTACTTTCTAAAACATTCCGTTTACTAATAACATTACAAAACGAATACTGCAATTTTTATTTAACAAATAGCAAATATTTAAAAACTAATAACACATCATATTTGGAAACTTTTTCATAATTTGGTCTTCGATAATACCACAGTAAATTACAATAGTGCTGTACCGCTGCTAATTTATGTGAGAAGAAGAGAAAATAAAAAAATAAACAATAAAAAGCTTAGAAACCTGCTCGCGGTGCTCCTTGCTAAACGGCCAAGCTGCTTTGGATACCGATTAATGGCGATGAATTCATCCAAAATCGCTGCAACCAAGATCTCACATATCACCAAATACAATCACAACCTGAGAGCACATAAAGAATGAGCAGCATGATCGTGCAAGGGTATCAGCTTTGCGCTCACCAACGCAACTTCCTCGCTTATTGATGACTTATTGATCGATGACTAAGGCCAATTTTTCTAATGAAATTCCAAGAATGCTCAAATTTCACGCAGTTTTGATAAGACTATGACCATAAGTAAAAAAACTATTGATTTGATAAGATTTATTAAAAATAAACATAAAAAATTATGTGGTATTTTATGAAAAAAGTTTCTGGACAGGTTAATATTCTCTAGATAAGTGTAAGAGGTCTTCTAGGTCCTATGGCTGTCAATACTCTTCAAATCAAGAATACGAATCCGGATATTTTGCGATTTATGTAATATAGTTACATAAATTACTTAAATATATATAATAGTTACATTAATTAGGTGTTTTATGCGAAGTAGAGCCATGCTGCAGCTATATCAGTAGTATAGTTCTAGCACGAATGGGTAGGCTCAACGGGGAAGGACCACGCTCTCACAGAACACCAGCGTAAAATAGCAGCTTAACGCTGCTGTTTTGGTAAGGTGAGTGTAGAGAACCGGAGACCCCTTTTACTGATAACGAGACATTCTATCATAGTCCTCACGGGTGACAGCGCATTTGCATTTTAATTCGTAGTTGAGGATGGATGTAGATCGTAGATGTCTATTGGCCACAGCAACTACTTACCATCAGGTCCACCTGATGTACAGTAAGGGTGTCAAACGAGCACACAGTCCATGTGTGCTCGTTTGTCACCCTTATCCTATAAAAAAATTAGATATATCGTATAAGTGGGTATAAGTGGGAATAAAATATAATTATTATAAATAATAAATGAAATCAACCAAACGGAAGCCTTCTGCAGATTAATTACAGAAAAAAGAAAAGAAAGAAAAAGGCGACAATGCAGGTGGTTTTGCAAAGCCACAGCCGAGGCATTTGAAGGAATAGGGGACAGAATGACATAATTGGGTTAAGTTGTTCCTAGAAATCTTTTAAAGTCTGGTCCTAAAATTATATTTTCTTATTCAATTCGCCTTTGATGAGATTCTCGTCGGTGGTAATATCGAATAGAATAGAATAGAATATTTTTTATTCAATATAGATAACATGTAATTCTTATTGAAAGTCATTTTACACTTTTACGACTGGTTCGGAAAAAAACCTCTGTCCTAAAAAGAACCAGCAAGAAACCCAGCGGTACTTTTTTAATGTAAAATTATACAATAGGCTATAATATAATATAGACTGTACAAATTACTTACAAAATTTATTTAAGAAACAGTTCGGAAACGGAAACTTCATTTACAGGGTTATTATCAACTATGTATTTATTTATATTAAAATAACCCTTTTCATATAGTTTTTGTTTAATAAAATATTTGAACTTGGTAATAGAGAGACTTGTACATTTTCTGGGATATTGCCGTATAATATCGTATACATTTCCACATAAATTAATTACTGACTCTGTGGAGACGAGAAACTGGTATCACTAACTTGTGTTTGTTCATGGTTTTTACAGAATGTACATCACTTTTTTTATTAAAACTTGTTTAATAATGGATAATATCCTCGACTGCACTCGGCCCATTCGCATGCTATTAACTTATTGGCGAGAATAGTCCGGTTCATGATGATGGTTTATCAAAATATTTTGTTCATCGCAAAACACATACAAGTTACAAAAACACCGTAAAGTTATGATGTATCGTTAAACCTTCAAACCATGAAGCGGGAGTTTCCGGAAGCTAGATCGCAAATGGGTGTAATTTATTATACGCTTGTGGAACACCAATTTCCTTTCGACGTTATTTATCATAACGATCGATGTTTTTTGCAAATGAACGTATGAAATGAATTATTACCACGGGTAAATTACTTTGTCGAAACCTGTAATCAGTATTAAATTCTCCTCTCATATCTCAGAGGAATCTGCCTTCCATTCATCCATTCATTACAGCCTATAAAAGTCCACTGCAGACCATAGGCCACCCACATAGATTGCCCCAAAAGGAATTTTGCCATAGAAACCATGCTTGATAAGCGGGTTAACTTCCATTCTTCACCTTACTTTTTAAGACTACTTCTGGATATGGGCCTTTCCTGTAATCACGCAATACTTTGAAGATAACAATTTATAACCGTCCCACACATTTCTATCAGTGTTTTAGGGCAAGAAATTTATAAGTAGTGACTAGCAATGCTGTAGCAAATGTTGAACTATTGCATTATCTAAACAATGCAATAGGTTTACCAAGCTACAAGGTTTACCAAAGTTTTGGTTTACCAACTTAGAATGGGATAGAGCAGCTATCATTACAGTTCATCATAATACTTATGCTGAATATAGGCTCACCCAAGGTGCCATAAAGCACTGTCCTGAATCACCTGTATCCATCGACTTCCCGCATCACTTACCAGGTTGTCACTTCATCTAGAGGAAGTTAGTAGTGGGTGATATAAATCGTATATAGATACAATATCTACATATCGGTACAATATCAAATATCTTAATATCGGGCGAGAGACACATTGCGACTCACACAGTGCTCAATACGCAAAGCACTCCTCTCCCTGGACATCCACAAGTCGAGTGGGCCTGACGGAATCCCGCCAATTGTGCTGAGCACGTGCGCTCCAGAATTGGCACACTAGTGCCAACTCTGGAGCGCACGTCCTCAGCCACCGAGAACCATCTAACGCGTCTTTTCCGGTACTCCTACTCCCTAGGCGTTGTCCCAAATTCATGTAAAACAGCTTTCGTACACCCGATCCCTAGAAAAGGTAACCGCTCTGATCCGTCCAACTACAGGCCTATCGCCATCACCTCCTTGTTCTCGAAAAAAATGGAGTCCATTATTAACTGCCAGCTCATGCGGTACCTTGAGGAGCACCGGCTGATTAGTAACCGCCAGTACGGTCTCCGTCGGGGTCGCTCAGCTGGTGATCTTCTTGTTTACCTAACACATAGATGGGCGCAGGCGATCGAGTCCAAGGGCCTCCCCCTTGGACTCATTGGCCGTTAGTTTGGACATAGCGAAGGCCTTCGATCGAGTCTGGCACAAAACGCTTGTTTCGAAGCTTCCTTCCTAAGGGCTTCCCGAAAAATTGAGCAAATGGATCACCAGTTTTCTGGCTGATCGGAGCATCAAGGTCGTAGTAGACGGTGCATGCTCCGATTATAAGCCTATTAACGCTGTTGTTCCACAAGGCTGCGTGCAATCATCAACGCTGTTTGTTCTGCATATCAATGATATGTTACAAACCGGTAACATTCATTGCTATGCGGATGACGGCACTGGTGATGCTCTTTACACCTGATTCGAACTTCGAAAGAATGATGCATGAGCGCGCGAAAGAATGCACGATATTATAATTGAATAAAACAGATACATATACTACGATTCTTCGTTGTACGAGTAGGTTAAACTCGTTTCAGAGTATTATAGATATTCAAAAATCGCGTATCACCGTGTAGTACTGAGTACCGCCTTCCTTAAAAAGTTACAAAATCACGTAGATATCAACCGATACATAGATATTGAAATATATAGATTCAGTATCAGATATTCAAATTCAATAAATAGATGCGATGTGATATAGAGAAGGAGTGATATTACAAATGTCTAGCGGTAGTCTGCCCAACAATTCGCTTATCGATACGAGGCGGCCACTAAAGAATATTTCTTCTTCATCGGTTTTCGGTTCTTCGAGCTATATGTCTGGCCCAATGCCACTTCAGCCTACTGGTTTATTGGGATATGACGGTTACCTGGTTTTACTGCGGTTATAGGGCCATAAAGCAGATTTATTATAATTTTTGATAGACCGTGGTAGAAGCACGTCCTCACATAATACCAGTATGAAATAGCTGCTTAAGACTGCTTTGTTTCATATTGTTAGTGATGAAAACGGTAGACCCTTAACCCCTGGTAACAAGATGCTCCACCTTAGGCCTTAGGAGTCAAAACAAATTTTATTTGTAATTTTAAACGAGGATAGACCATATGGTGGACTATTTATGCTCGTTTGTCATTGTAACCCTTAATTCTTTAACAATTTTAGTTTATAAGATTATCTACTATAAAATACGATTGTAGATAGGACAAAACTTCTTAAATTAGCCTAGTAAATCACATTATATTTTGTCAATAATAAACAAAAATGGACCAATATCATTAAAGTTACCGTCAAACATTACTAATTTTAGTAAGGGTTCATTTGTTTAAAAAATAAATAATAAGTTTATCTATTATTACATATGGTTTGAATATAGTACAAATTTATTTTAATTAGCCGAGAAATTTAGATTTTATTTTTATCAATAATAAACAGAAAAGGACCAATTATGTCAAATTTACAGTCAAACAATATTTATTATAAAGGACAAAAGTTGATTCCGCTATCATAATTAGGCAGCTAAAGTTAAGCCCAAATTTCCTATTGCTGCTACAGGTAATACGTTGAGGTAACCGCAGGCAAATTAAGCGATCAGAGGTAGTCAATTGTCGAGTCGATACATTGCAAATCTGAAATTTTGACCGTAACAATATTTTGATGTTTAATAAATAACATTACCAATATTTTACTATAAAACATTTAAAAGAATTAAAAATATCTTGATAAGACTCATTATAAAGTTCTCACGAACCCAAACACTTTCTTGCCTCCAAAGTCCTGTATGTTCACTGTACAATTTTCAAACACAATAGGAAGGATCTTATCATCTTTGTTCTGTGATGTTAATGCTGTTAGCCTTTTTGCTTTTACAGCTTCATCTGATACAGGGCTGTTTTAAAGAAGGGAATGATGATAATGAAGATGGTTTATGATTTAGTTTTATTACCAATCATCATGTCAGGGGTTTTTGAGCTATCTATCCGCTGTCCGAGTGGGGGAATGTACATTTCGAAAAGACTGACAAAAAGCACGGTCACCTCATTAGATCGGTACTCTAAGTTTTACTTAACCCTGTGCAAGTAGATACAAGAATGACGTTTTGTTCTCTTAAATCGACTGTCATTTCTTTTAATTATCTGATGAGCCTGAAAAGCTTCAATTACGCAGAACATCTGCAATTCCAATTGCTAAGCTGATTACCAAGTGTAGTGATTGCGACAAAGTTCTCTTCAATGAAACGACCCATTATTGGATTCTTCTGATTCTAGAGGATACCTATTTATTATAATATTTTCATAGGCATTTATATATGTATACTCATACTTTGGATACATTTTCCACTATATATTTATCTATAGAGCTTCGATAATCAATTAATAGTATGTATTGCATGCAGGTGAGATCGCCAGTTAAATGAAAAAATGGTATTTGTTCCTAAATATTTATATAAAAGTTAAAAACAAACAGTTCTGCATAAAACTGATAGTATACGCCAGAACACCATGTTTTCATGAAATGTGGTGGACATTGCAGTTCAAGTACGGTTAAAAATAATTTTATCATTGAATTGGTAGACCATAAAGTATTGAATAATATATTATATAATATAATAATTTACTTCATAAAAATCAACTCGGTTTCACAAGGGGTCGCCCGACAACTGATGCTCGTGTTGAGCTGATTAAATATATTTTCAACACATGGGAGAATTCACAGGATGCTTTGGGTATATTCTGTGACTTATCCAAAGCCTTCAATTGTGCTCACCATGAAACATTAATCAGGAAACTACAACACTACGGTGTAAGAAGTAATGTTCTTAAATTTATTATTTCATATTTAAGTAACAGAACGCAAAAAGTTGTCATTAATGTATAAGCTCTTCCGGGTCGATAGTACAAATGGGCGTGCCTCAAGGATCAATTCTCAGCCCCTCTCTGTTTCTTGTATATATTAATGTCTTACATTACATAGCAGGGTATAACCATAATATAGTATTATTTGCTGATGACACTTCATTAATTTTCAAATTAAAATGACAATTATTAAAATATGATGAAGTGAATGATGCTATATCTAAATTAGTAAATTGGTTCAATGTTGATAATTTGCATTTAAATGGCACTAAAACGAAATGTATGAAATTCGTGACTCCAAATGTCAAACATTTAAATAATAATGTAATATTAAATGGGGAGGAACTGAGTCTTGTCGATACCACCATTTTTCTTGGAATAACACTAAACGCGAAGCTTCAATGGAGCCCCCATATTATATCAAACTTAGCAAGCAGACTTAGTTCTGCAGCATATGCTGTAAAAAAGATTAGAAATCTTACCAGTGTGGAAACAGCTAGACTTGTTTACTTTAGCTATTTCCATAGCATAATGTCGTATGGTATTTTGCTATGGGGACACGCGAATGACACTGAAATTATATTTGTTTTACAGAAGAGGACCATAAGAGCAATCTATGATTTAAAACCTAAAGAGTCGCTCCGACAAAAATTTAAGGAAATAAATATATTAACTTTGGCCTCTCAATACATTAATAAAAATGTAATGTACGTACACAAAAATAAAAGTATTTATACAAAAATAAAAGTAGTTATATAAAAGTAAATACTAGGAAGAGACACAAGCTAATAGTACCAGTTACTCGACTCCACCGAGTCAATAATTCATTCTTGGGGTAATGTATACGCTTTTACAACAAAATCCCAGAAAATATACAAAAATTTGACCTGCTCAAAGTTCAAAAACTTTATTAAACAAAGTTTGTATAAAAAGGGTTATTATAATATTAAGAAATGTATGGATGATAATAACCACGGGGAATGAGGTGATCGCTACCAAGCTATTTCTAATTTATTTTGTGTGGTTAATTGTATAACATACATGATTGTAATCTGTTATTTAAAAAAAAGTCCCGCTGAGTTTCTTGATGGTTCTTCCCAGGACAAAGGTTTTTTTTCGATCAAGTGGTAATTAAACAAAAGAGCGACTTTCAATAAGTATTATTTATAATGTTTATTGAAAAAAAAGTTTCTGTTTCTGTATCCAAGCATATTTGATAATGAACAATAATATTGTGCTATTATCTGCTGCATTTTGCAGACATAAAGGTGATTTGCTTAATATAATTGATTTAATATAAGTTAATATTGTAATGCATTAAAATTTACTTGACTAACATCATAAATCTATATTTCAGAATTCATCATTATGTAAAATGAGGAACCTAGGTACATCAGGAACAATAAAATGATTTTTAAGATCATAATTATAGCTGCAGCGAAAATATGAACACTGTATGTGTCAGATAATAAGCGCTTTACAAAATTCTAGGATTCCACTTGCATCAACTGCAAAGATGACATTATAGGCTTGACATAGTACAACATTGCAGAGAACTTTATTGAACAAGAAATTAAAAATGATACAGATAATGAAACTACCGGTTCAGATTTGGGGGAAAAATTGGACCAGTTGAACTGGGAATAGAACCACCAGGAAGTTAAATATAAAGATTATTGTCATTATCTAGTATTGGGATGTTTATTCAACACCTTCGCAAACCTAGCCGTGTGTGACGTAACGCTTTACGTGAGTCGGATGCAGCGTCTGTTACAAGACTAGATCAAAAACATAATACTGTTTGTGTTTTGTACACATTAGTTCCAGCTGTGTTTTGACCCCAGGACATATGGCGTAGTAGCTTGGTACTTCGACCACTTGACAATGTGCCTATCAAGTTCTACGGTTAAAAAGTTTTCGTTCTAAAACGGCGCACTTGCGTTCTTTTTTTATAGAATAAGAGTAACATACAAGCACACAGTCCACCTGATGGTAAGTGGATGCCATGGCCCACAGACATCTACATCCATCCTCGACCAATAATCAAAATGCAGATACATTGCCACCCCTGAGGACTAAGATAGAATGCCTCATTTCCAGTAAAAAGGGTGCCCGGTTCTCTACATTCACCATACGAAACACAGCAGCATTGAGCTGTTATTTTACGCTGGTATTTTGTGAGACCGTGGTCCCTCCCCGGTCGAGACGACCCGTTAGTGCTACAACCATAATACAGCTGCAGCATGGCTCTACCACCTATACCGTATACGTATACGTATACCGTATACCCATAATAAATTATTAACTATTTGAATATAATTTTACTCTTTGAATTACGTAAGCTTGTACATGATTTAATATTTTCACCCAAAGCTACGGAATTTCATTTCTCTGTTCGAAGTGAGTTATCGTGCGAAACGTCACTAATGTGTTTCATATGTCATCGAAACGGGCTTATTGGAATTTCACACAGATATTGTTGCATAGCCAGTTTATGTAATTTTGAAGTGTTTGCAGTATATTTATATTTATGGGTTATTTATAACGATAACTATAACGTCATCCTGTCCTATTTTGATCACAGCCACTATTTAAATATAATATTGTAGGTGTATCAACTGCGAAGGAAATAATGCAGTGCAGTAATGTACACGAAACAACAGAGGGACTACCTCTTACGCCCAAAAATGTCCTTGACTTACACTTGGAAATAAGAGAAGCTCACATGGCCTAATAATTATTAAGATAATGCACTAAGAGGTGGGGATTTTCCCACCTGACTTATACAGAGGAGTTGAAGTAAAGGAGAAATACAAATTTGGTATGGCAATGGACTCGCCCTATCTTCCGCAATATGGCGGTAGTGGGGTAACAGAAGAAACAAGAGTATCGGTATTACTTTATAGTCGAAAATGGTTGGCTCATGGATCTGAAACTGTAGTCAGGAAACTAAGTAGGTTAGGTGCTTTCGAGTGCTCTTTTCCTGAGACATCATGGCCTCTGCTGAACAAAGCTTCTTCTTGTGTTTTAGCGCGCCTCGCAGGCGATTAAGAGGACAAACAAAAGATAGTTGCCCTCCACCGAGAACGGACTGGCGGTAAGACGGCCGGCCGGCCTGTGATCTTTCCAATATGTGACGAAGATTTAACACCGTTAACGGGGTTTAGTCGATAATAGCCCGACAAAAACCATCCTTGCCTCTTTGATGCAAGTATCTTGTCGTAACGTACCCTTGTTTACAGTAACTCGTAAACTACAACATCGCAAATATGCCCGTGGTGGCCAGGGGCAGCTCGACGTGAGTTTTACAGTACACGAGCAGCCCGGGTTAGATATCTGCTGGCACCAATCAAATTTTTAATTGCAATTTTAAGTGCTGATTTACCCTGTGCTCGGTGGTGAAGGAAAACATTGTGAGGAAATCACAAACTTGCATTGGGACATCGCGGCGGACGGCTTTTTCCTTAAACCCTCTCAGAAGTGAGAGGAGGCCCGTGTCCAGTAGAACGTATATAGGATGTAACTAAATTTTTTTTAACTTTATATATACTGGGACAATCGCAATACAATATAACGTGAAAATATTTTTTAAGTAAATATATGCTTTAAATATTCTGACCGCAATGATTATCGTCACAAATTGAACAAAGCAATAATTAATGAAAGTTTAATTTTAATTATTTTATCATAGCTGATAAGAAACAAAACATTTTGTTGAAAGCACTTTAAAGTGAATCTTACTAGGGGAAAAGTCAATTTACGTGCCTAAGAGAATAGTGACCGTTGATGCGTACCGCAGTCGTAATATAAAATCTGAGATAAATTTTAATGAAATTTCATGTACTTTTACCGTGTTTTTTGTAAAGGCTATATCTATAATTTATAATATAACCTCTAAAAGACGTGTCATGGTGAACAATTTTTATAAATTACAGTATTATTACGCGATTTTTTTCCACCCAGTCTGGGGATTAGCCTTTTTAGAAGAGGCTAAAAGCAAAGTATGACACTGAATATTAACTGATCTATTTAGCAATTCTAAAGAAACTTATACATTTACATTTTATAAGCAGATATCTATTTATATTATACCTAAAGATACATAAAGATAAAAAATTGAATTTTACAAAATTCACACTTATCTTATAGAAGAAGAAAAACGATAGCGTTTTGACGTAGCTCATGTTCACCATGTGTTGCTATAATAAAAGCAGATTTTGCCGGTGACTTCGCGTAGTAGTCGTAAATAATATTTTGTTGTTACAACAAAAGAGTGAATGTCATAATTTCAGGAAGTTTTTTCCTACGACCTTTTTCGCCTAGAGGTGAAATATACACGCGTAATATATCGTTACAGTAATACCTAAAGTAGATAACTTATTTATCACTAACTTAACAACGGGGCACTTTCACTTTAGAAGAGTAAAATAACAACCAGCCGGAAAAACTGACTGATTTCAGGATGCCACTTTAAGTATTTATATGTAGAGCCATGCTGCAGGTATATAGTTGTAGCACGAATGGGTCGACTCAACCGGGGAAGGACCACGCTCTCACAGAATACCAGCGTAAAATAGAAGCTTGATGCTGCTGTGATTCGTAAGGTGAGTGTAGAGAACCGGAGACCCCTTTTACTGGAAACGATGCGTTCCAGCTTAATCCTCAGGGATGATAACGCATCTGAATTTTGATTATTTATTGAGGAAAGAAGTAGATATCTATGAATCACAGAATCCACTTACCATCAGGTAGACTGTGTGCTCGTTTGTCACCCTTACTCTATAACACAGAAGTTGTCTACACCGCAGCAACCCACACGATTAACTTGTCAAGAGGGGGCCACGGCCGCTTCTCTTGCCGATGAAAAGTTGGCGTTACTTTGCTTTCAGGATTAAGTGGAGATTTGAACTCCGAATGTGCTGTCTGTTCACCGTTGAACAACGTTGCAGCGGTGATCGATTGCCCAATCAATATTGTGGTCCTTGCGAAGTCGAGCCAGCAGTAAGATCAGCATGAATATTTTGCTGGTCCCAAATGGTAGTGGTGAGACAGAAGAGCCCTTCGACTCCAATATATATGTGCTGCAAAATCATAATAAACTGGTGCCGCTGCTCGGGAAGCATTTCCTACGTGAAAGCAGCGCCATTTCATTGACCTGCAATTCTTAATCCTCGGCGTTGTAAGTCAGCTACACAACATTGCTTGACATTTCTTAACTTCGCTGCGGTGTAGGCAAACCGAAACCATCAATTTTTGCAAGATATATTCAACTTCAGCAATGTAGCCTTCACGAAATCTTCTGATAATGAATCCTAATGATGTCATTATTGTATACGCACATAACAATAGATATATTAAACACACGAACACGTACTCGCATTCGCACATGCACACGCACACGTACATGCACAAGCATACGGCATTTTTTCGGGATGAAAAGTATCATGTGTGTTATATAAAGACCTAAAACAACTTCACACTAAATTTTATCAAAATCTATTCAGCCTTTTTCGCATGATGAGGTAAATACAGAATTACGCTCCAAGAAAATACCACATAAACCCTGCGTTTTCCTGGGATTTAAAAAAAATTATGTCAATCCATTGTTCCGTTTCTGCGTGAAAGAAGAGCTAACTAAAAAACAATAAACATATTTTCGTATTTATACTATTAGTAGGAATTTCGGGTGATGTTCCTTTAGTACTATAAGGAATGAGATGCTTTGATTTTCGATTACCGTTTTTTTCTGAAATTGGTACTTATTTTGTATTGTTCGATGATCCCTTCCTTCACGTTACTTAATTTTTTGTCTATAGAAATATATGACAGAAATAAGTACGTATTAAACATAAGTATTAATAATATTATATGTGATCTCTAATGTTTTTAAAAATCAGCACAGCACTTCTAGAATATGGTTTATTTTATAAAATATCTATTTCTGAGTCGGTCATGTACCCCTTTTAGCGACACAAGTAAGCTCGAGGGTTGATTAAGTAGTCAACATAATAATATGTAACTGCTGTTATTTATGTTTGACTACTGAAGATTCAGTATAACTTTTTTAATAACTTTTGCAAACAACCACTTTATGTTGCAGCCACTGAAAATCAATTTTCAGCTTCAGATACGTACGTGATATTTTAGTATTTTTACAGAAGAGGGGCCTGACAAATATGAATGTGTTTACGTAATCGCTGCCACCCATGAACATCTAAAATACCGGAGGAATCACCGACTCGTTGCCAGATTAAGAGAAGACTCTTTTGTTAAAGGTCCTCGGCGAAATTTATATATTATTCGATGGCGTAATTGTTTCACCGAATCCACGTTTTCCGCGTACACATCGTCTTTGATGTACCCCCAGAAAAAATTTCGATTGGTGTGAGGTCTGGCGATCTTGCTGGCCACCTACGAGGTCCAAATCTACCAACCCATTGTGCACCAAACGTGTCATTTAGCCACTGCCTGGCTGTTGTTACAGAGTGTGCTGGCGTGCCATCTAATTGGTACCACATTCGTTGGTATCGATGGATGTTTAGGTTGTTTGTGTATTCTGACACCGTATCATTCAGTAAATTAACAAACCTTTCTCCGTTCAAAGCCCCATCAATGAATACGGTTAAATTGTATGTGGTCAAATGAAGTGGTTATATTTACGTAGTAAGAGTAAATGTGATAAAAACTCTCAAAAAACTTTTTGCAGTAAACATAAACCTGATAAATTGTCATCATCATCAAATGATACAGTACGCAGTAAGATATTATGGTCATTTTAAACAATAACATAATATAGTACGTTGAAAGATGTTGTCAATCCTAAAAGGTTATTGGTCTAGGGAAACAGGTAAATAATTGAGAGATTTTCAGCATTCATTTTACTACCAGTGGATTATGCAACTAGCTTGAAAGAGCACGCTGAAATTGAACTTAATCTATTTAGTGCATTTGCACTAGTAAATTGTCAAATCCACTAACAACTATGCTGACCGCTAATAAATCGAACATTGGATGTGAACACTTGCTAGTCAATGTTTCAAATTATTATTTACCTA
This sequence comes from Parnassius orleans, assembly GCA_029286625.1. Taxonomy (NCBI): domain Eukaryota; kingdom Metazoa; phylum Arthropoda; class Insecta; order Lepidoptera; family Papilionidae; genus Parnassius; species Parnassius orleans. The sequence goes on along the minus strand of JAGSMP010001067.1, from coordinate 111,657 downwards.
CAGTAGCAGATAATTTTCAAAAAGATTATAACATTTTTATTAAAAAAAATGTGAAATTTTAAGTCTAATACCAGTTCGATCTTTTATAAGTCCTAATTATTTAATATCGTCAAATTAGTTGATAATTAAAGTAGTCTGAGGGTGTGAATCTTTACGTATTATGAATGGAGCGATGCCAATCTCGTGAAATTCAATGCTTTCGAAACACAAGCATGTTTCTCCCCTGCAAAAAGAGTTGCTCACACTATATAGAACACAAGTCCGGTCGTGCATGGAGTATTACTGCCATATAAGAGCTGGTGCTTCAAAATGCCACCTAGCAGCTTAGTACCCAATGAAAAGGCTTATTAGTGACACCAATATGTACCAATTTCCGTTTAAATGTAGATTATTAACGTTAAACCAATGCACTAATTTTGATATAGCATTATTCACTTCGTCACATTTAAATAATTGACGTTTAGTTTGAAAATCAAGGAAGTATCATCAGCAAATAATACTATATCATTATCCCCTACAAAGGAAGATAGTCATTAATATACACTAAAAATAGGAATGGGCCGAGAATGAGCCTTGAGGGACACCCATTAGTACAAGTGACCCGGAAGAACTTTTACCATTGATAATAACTTTCTGCGTTCTATTACTTAAATATGAAATAATAAGTTAAAGCGCTGTGTTCTTGACAATATAGTACTGTAGCTTCCTCATTAATTTCTCATGGTGAACACAGTCGAAGGCCTTGAAAGGTCACTAAATATACCCAAAGCATCCTCTGAACTCTCCCATGCACGAAAAAATATACTTATGATGAGGGATTCTAAACTCTATAATAATAAGTTAATCTAAATCATAATTATGTTTTAGGAGGTTTTGGCAGCCTTGTATCGGTAAAGAGTACTGGGATCACCCACTAGATAGAATGACGACCTGATAAGTGTTGCAGGAATTCAATGGATGGAGGTGGTTCTTTGTAGTATTTCTGGGAGAGGCCTCAGTTCAGCAATGGACTTTTAATCGGCTGTAATAATGATGATGAGATTAAAAAAACCTTATATGCTTCTGATATTGCCGTGTTGTGGCGGCGTAAAAGATCCACCGCCCCATTTAGCCCCGTGAGTGTCGCAAAATTCAACTATCGGAAACTTCAGAAATATCTTATGGCTTCCGATAGGCAGTATAACGAGGCAGACGACGGCAAAATAGCAGCTTAACGCTGGTGTGTTTCGTATGGTGAGTGTAGAGAACCGGAAACCCTTTTTACTGGAAACGAGGCATTCCATATTAGTCCTCACGGGTGACATCGCATCTGCATTTTGACTCGTAATCGAGGATAGATGTAGATGTCTATGGACCACAGTAACCACTTACCATCAAGTGAACTGTGTGCTCGTTTGTTACCCTAATCCTATAAAAAAAAAGTAGCGAAAGAAGGTGCAACACGTCTGGAAACCCGCGCACGTCAATCCGCCTGCAAACTGTGACGATTAATATACAACGAGAGGCTCATGTCCAGCAGTGGACTTTACGGGCTAAGAAAGAAGAAGAATCCGATGAATGCCACCTGCATTAGGTGGCATTCATCAGCATTAATTTATTGCTTAGGACCGTGCTTTTTGGCATTCCTTGTGGGAGGCCTATGTTGATGTATGTTGTATGATAATGATGTGAAGAATCAAGACAGATATTGCGTTGATACCCCTCAGAAACATTTATGTTTTAAAAAGATTGTCAATTTAACGAAAATAAAAACAAACTAAATTATACAACAAAGAAGTTGGGGTGACAGAACATTAGACACGGTGTTGTGAATATGAAGAACGTAAGACGTTTTATGTTTAAATATATTATTATTACAATGAAAATAATATACACAGTACTCTGACGACAATACTGTGTAGGTAATATACACCATGTTGATTCTATAAGTGTTCCGTTTTAATGAATTTTCAAGCCACAGTTTTATTTTTTATATTCTTCTATACGTATATAAAACAAGAGAATAACTGACTATCTACTCTACGCACTGCACTAACCACTTGATCTAAAGGCATAATTTTGCACAACGGTTCCTTATTACAATGTAGAAAGTAAGACAGAACGTAAAAATCGCAAAAGAGTATCTAATATCTAATCTGAGTAATCTTATCTGATGTTAAGGGGTTATGCAGTCATAGAGGGTTAAGCGCACTTACTTAGATTAACAAAAGCCAATTTATTTTTACCTTGAAAACACTCATTATAATCGGATAGAAAGACATATGCTGGTGAATAATTCCAATCCTTTCCTGTAGGTACGCATTATGGACACTAAGCAAACTAAACTGTTGTGTTCGAATGCGTGGTACGTTGACAACAAATGCGTGGAAACCGGTCGAGCGTCTGGTGATGGAATTGAGAGTAAGTCGTGCTATTCCGGCACACTCTCTCCGAAATATATTTTGTAAGACACAGAAAGGCTGGCCACTTTGCGCCTGTGCTCGAGACTGGTAAGATTGATTCTTACCATATTGATGTCATTAATAAGCATTTTAGCACGCCTTTTCATTGGGTACGAAGCTACTAGGCCTTATATGGCAGTAATACTCCATGCACAGTTTCCTTGAAACCTCAACCCCCAGCAAATAAAGGTGGTCTATAAATTCCATAGACGCATTTCAGAAAGAAGGAGCCAAGGTAAGCTAGCTCTTTTTGGAGGGAAGAGACATGCTTGTGTTTCGTAAGCGTTGAATTTCACGAGATTGGCAGCGCTCCATTCGTAATACGTAAAGATTGACACGCTCAGACTACTTTAATTATTAACTAATTTGACGATATTAAATAATTAGGACTTATAAAAAATCGGACTGGTATTAGACTTCAAATTTCACATTTTTTTAAATAAAAATGTTATAATCCTTTTCGAAAATTATCTGCTACTTTAGGTAAATAATAATTTGAAACGTTGACTAGCAAGTGTCCACATCCAATGTTCGATTTAGTAGCGGTCAGCATAGGTGTTAGTGGATTCGACAATTTACTAGTGCAAATGCACTAAATAGATTAAGTTCAATTTCAGCGTGCTCTATCAAGCTAGTTGCATAATCCACTGGTAGTAAAATGAATGCTGAAAATCTCTCAATTATTTAGCTGTTTCCCTAGTAGGATAACCTTTTAGGCTTGACAACATCTTTCAACGTACTATATTATGTTATTGTTTAAATTTGACATAATATCTTACTGCGTACTGTGTCATTTGATCATGATGACAATTTATCGGGTTTGTGTTTAATGCAAAAAAAGTTTTTGAGAGTTCTTATCACATTTATTCTAACTATGTAAATATAGCCACTTCATTTGACCGCATACAATTAATAGCCATCAACAAACGGTTCGAATATTTAACGATGAATTATTTCTAAATGGTTTGATCAACTGGCCTAGCGAAGGGACATGGCATTTATTTACATTTTGATGCTTGATGACAGATGTTCATGGGTGGCAGCGATTACGTAAACACATTCATATTTGTCTGGCCCCTCTTCTAAAAAGCCAACACACGGCATATATTGCCGCCTCTGGCAGAGTTGGCAGATTGATTACTAGCTGTTCCCTGCGCCTTCGTCCGCGTGGAATTTATTATTTTTGCGCGGAACCCTATAAAATCGAACCCTAACGTTACTTTTGGAAGGGTTACTCGTTACTTTTGCACATTTTTTAAGGGTCGATCGGTAGGTAAAAACGTTGTTGTCCATAAATCACATTCCATTTGGGATAACTTAAAAAAAAGTAGAAGCCTTATATTTACTCGTATTTTCAAAAACTGCATTAATGGTATATCATTATTTATATATTTGAACTTAAGTTTAAAATTTGGCTATTCTTTGAAAAATAACCCTGTATATATATACTACCATCGTGCATACTATTCATATTTCCAAAAATAGTGGTTTAATTGGTAGGAGGGGGACACATGACTAAAGAATACCACATGAATACAGAATACCACTTTAAAGCTAAATATTTCGCAAACGGACCCCAGAATCGAAAAAATGTTTCAATCCCCAATATTTTTGAAGACTTATCCAATGACATCACACACGATGGTATAGGCGGGTAAAAAAAACACCTGTTTGGAAGTACCCAAATTGAAAATGATTTTCAAGATTTTATTTATACACAACTTTGTAGGCGTGATTAATATCTATAACTATGCCAAATTACAACTTTGTGGCACCTAGATCACTGAGTAAAACCGCGGACGGACGGACGGACGGATGGACATGGCGAAACTATAAGGGAACCCTTGTTGTTTAACTATGGAACCCTAAAAATTTCAGTTCAGTTCAAGCGTGGCAACTATGCCACATATCCCCCTATGAGGTAATTTATGTTCAGCAGTGGGCATTTTATAGGTTCTAATGGGTTAATGGATGGATGGATGGTTAAAATAAACATTTCCCAAGTATTATCAAGTTCTATTACAATCAATATAAAGAACAAGTCAATTATAATTTGTGCATTCTTGTATGCATGTACAAATTATAATTGCTTAAAAGCTTTTTCGCTTATCTCCATTGCTGCTATGCATATTTGAGACAGGCGTTAATATTATTACACCATTTCTTAGAGGCTCATGTGGGATGTGAATTTCTATTCTCATGCACTCTAAAGACGAAGTGATTACATCAACAAGAAATGAAGCCACCACGATCACAGCAACCGATACCTCATTATTTTGGTACTTTAATAATGTTATGTCTTCGAGACAGAATTTCGGTCACGGCGGCTAGTCTGAACGGAGACTAGCCATCTGCGCAGGACAGGACCGTCGTGAACGAGTATGTGCGCAAGCACAGGTGCACTCGCTATTTTCTCAATCTTAATCTTGCCGTCCAACCGGGCTGGTTGGATGGCAATCTAACACGGATTAACGGCTTTACGTGTTTTTCGAGGAACGGGGATGAAACACCGATAAATTCGTTCAAGAATTTCTTGATAGAAAACCCCTACTTGCAGCACGGAGTCCTAGCATTACTGTAGGAAGTTCCTGTGCCCTGTTTTTACTGCCGTCTAGGCGTGCCATTAACGATGCCTTGACACATCGGTGCCATCTCTCTATAGCTCCGTTACTTTGCGGATGGTATGGAGTTGTTCTTATCTTTTGTATACCTAAATATGACATTAACATTGAAAATAACTTACTCTCAAATTGCCTACCCTGGTCGCTTGTGAGCTTAACAGGGCAGCCAAACCTACAAATCCAACCCTCATACAAGGTTTTTGCTACAACAGCAGCTGTTATCTCTTTTAATGGAAATGCCTCTGGCTAGCCAGTGCCCCTATCTATAACTGTTAAACGATACCTATAATAATCTGTAGTAATAGGCAGTGGTCCTATCAAGTCTATATGGATATGGTCAAATCTATCAACTTGAGAAAATTTACCGTAACTAGAAATTGTGTGTCTATTTATCTTAGCTTTTTGACAATTAATGCAAGTTTTACTCCATAAACCTATATCCTTGTTCATTTTTGGTCAAAAAAATCTATCTTTAACCATTTGCCGTGACGTACGCAAACCTGGATGACTAAGGTTACGGATAGCGTGAAAAACATCTTTTCTAAATTTTTCTGTAAGATAGGGTCTTGCAACTCCCATCGAAATTTCACAATAAATAGCCTTATGGGTGTTTGGTATTAATATTTATTTTAATTGGTTTTTATAACTGTTTAAATACATTTTGAGCTCCTCATCAGAACTTTGATCTTCTGCTAATTTTTAAAAATTGATAACGCTTGAAGTGCATTCTATAATATCCACTCGGGATAATTCTTTTGCGACAATGTTATCTTGCCCGCTTATAAATAATAACTGTCTGACCCGCCTCGGACTCTCTTTCTTATTATTTTTACACAATTTAGAAAAAGCGAATGTGGCTTATGGTCTGTGAAAATGATTTACCTTCGAATAAGCATCTAAAATGTTCCATGGCCAAAAAAATTGCGAGTAACTCTCTATCGTACGTGCTATTTTTTTTGTGTCTCAATAGACGGGTATGATTAGCATTCACTCCGAGAATGCTTGATCGGAATCACAAGTGAAACTATCTAATATTTTTAAGTATACGGCAGCTTTACGTAAATGATTTCTATAAAAATTAACCATGCCTAAAAATTTTCGTAACTGACTTACATTTTGAGGTTTCGGATATTCTAAAATTGCTTTAACTTTGCTTTCTAATGGTCTAATACTTTCACAGTGACTTCATAATAAAAATTCTATACTCGTTGCCTTGAATATTTTTTTCTCTAAATTAACCCTTAAATGCAATTTTTACTTTTAAGCAAATAAAATTTATTTAGATGTAAGTTAGCTCTATAGTTAGGTAAAATAATTAAAAATATTCATAAAAATACTTCATTTTTTTTAGAAAATGGGTTGGTGAAATTTACATCTTTATGTCATCGGAACTAACCTATTGGGAACAAATGTGTAATGGGACATAAACTACTCATTATGGTATTATTTGAGCAATTATTGTTTTTGTTGAGGCACAGGTTTACATTACATTTTGAACAATGTATAGTTGAATATCCCTACATTGGGTATTTGCATCGCAAGATCCCTACCAAGGCCAATGATCTTGCCCATCTCTTCGAACTTCTTTGGTGGGGCAACTGCTACAGCACTTCTTTTTTTTGGCCTGGATCTCTTTTTCTAGAAACTAGAACTTGGACGACCTCTTTTATTTTCTCTTGCTACGCCCATGTTTGCGAAGAGATGAAGGCCAGTTCATTTCTAAATGTACCTAAATTGAGGATATCTTTCTTAGGTACATTTTACCAGTCAAATTTTTTTATATATTATCCAAGCATTAATCACTGCCAGGTCTAAAGATGAAAAAATACGAATATACCATTTTCTTGACTTGAGCTTTATTCTGTACCTTCCCAGAAAACTATCCATTAGATCTACGCCTCCCATGTGGGCATTGTATTCACTAATGATCTTGGGGCATGGAATCTGTCTTTCTCTTTTTTTTTCTTGTCATATCTAGATACATTATTCAAAGGCAAAGCACCAACATAGGGATGACAGTAATGTGACAACTTTGTTGTCTTTCCATGCCACTACACTCATATCACACTTTCAAATGTTGTCACTCTTTCTTCATGTTCTCTTGGGGTAGATTTATTCATAAATTGTTTTTATCTGGTAATTTTGAATTTGGTATTCTATTTTGTTGAACTGTCCCTACAGAAAAGTTCCTTGAGTTGCCAAATAGTACACCAAAGGCACAGATGTGTAAAAATTGTCGAAATAGACAATGTGACTGACTTGTCTTGGTATACCTCAGGCTAGACGAAGGACAATGTTGCTGGTTGAGCCCAAATCTGGTTCATTTTCAGGTTTGTTGGTAAGGTCCTGCTGCCAGCGCCATATACCCCTCAAAGTTGTATGCAAATCCGCAGACTACAAAACATATAGTTTAAAGCCTACTTATGAGGCTTGTTGGGTAAGTACTGTTTAAGAAAGTGTGCAACTTTGGTTACTGCACATTTGCTCATCTATTGATAGGCGTTGTTCCATAGAACTGATGAAATTTTAAATTCAGTTCATCAATAACAGGACGTATCTTGAACAGGCGATCGCAGCCTGGATCACCAATTGCCTTGTGGTGGTCATTGTTATTAAAGTGTAATGTTTTCTTCAATTGTTCGAACCTGTTGTTGACATTACTGAATATATTGGTTCATAGCCATATTTTGGAGACCAGTATGATCTTGTATTGGAAAGTGTTGGACTGACATATATATAGTATTCAAAAACTTTCTCAAGTCTGATAAATTATATGCAGTTAAATTCTCTGGATTTTTTGTGGCATACAGGTTTGTTTCTTCCACTATACTTTCCATAAAATGTTCAGTGAAAAGTAGTTAAAAATGCATATGGAGTATCTAATTGTGACAACTCTGGTCCTAAATCAAATTGCCTTTGAATATGATTTTAGACTCATCAAATTCTAAGTTTCTTTTTCCAGATCAGATTTCGTTTATCTAACAATCACAAAAATGTATGTCCTGTATGGTCACTATGTCTACAACCTGGTTGTCTATTGCCTCATTTTCAATCAGGAAGGGTCACTTTCGTGGGTTTGTGTGTTTCTGTGTCCTCCTCATCACTTTCTAACATATTCAGTAACACATCTCTGTCATAACTTTCAGGCATATTTTCCCCTCTTCATCAGACTTCTCCATGTCATCTTCCGACAACCACCCACCTTCAAAGATGCTAAATAATTTTCCAATATCTCTGTCATTCATTTTGTAAGATATCACCTGGAACCACAAAAGAAACAAAACTATATCAAACCATAGTACTTCAGTAACTTTCATACAAGCTAAATGAACGTCATTACATGATGATGTAAATTTACATCAACACAATTTTAGTTTGTTTCTACCATATTTTCTATTTATAACAGAAATAAAGACATAAATCAAAATACTGACCTCAAACCTATCAATTACGAACAACTTGAGAAGAAACCGTGAGTATTTTATACAACTTTTTACAATCACAATAACGAAACTTTCCATCAAGCAAAATAACAAGTATTGAGATTTTGAAATGACATTTGACCTTAACATTGAAGCACTTTTTTCGTTCGAAAACATCACTATCGCATAAAGTTACCTTGTACAAAAAAATATGGTCCCGTACTCTGTGGAAACGAAAATGGCATTGATTGGTTGATGGAAATTTCCATCATAATGCATTTAGGGTTAATTGTTGCCATATTCATCCAACCGTTTGAATATTTATGCTAAGTGCTCATTGTGTGTTCTATCATTTGCTGACGCAATCAAAATATCGTCGCAGTAACAGTACACGAAGTCTAAACCTGATAACAATGAGTTAGTCACGAAACGTTGGAAAGTTTGGGAAGCGTTTCTCAAACCATAGGTCATGCGTTCAAATTCATCCGAATGGTGTCGTAATGGCTGTTTTGGGTATATCGTCCGGATTAATTAATATATTGTGGTACGCTTTTTTATGTCAATTTTAGTAAATACTGTTTTACCATTAAGTAAATATGTAAAATCTTGAACTCTCGGAATAGGATACCTATCAGGCTTAGTGATAGCATTCAAAGCTCTATAGTCACCACAAGGGCGAATTTGACCATCTTTTTTGGGGACTAAATGCAAGGTACTAGCCCATACCGATTTAGAGGGTCTACATATACCTGCTTCTAACATATTTTCGAATTCTTTTTTAGCTAATTTAAAACGATTGAGTGGTAACGGTCTAGGTTTGCAAAATACAGGTGGACCTGTAGTTTCTATATAGTGATAAATTGAATGCTTAGGCACCTCTTTGAATGACATAGGTTTGAGGAACTCTGGATATCGCTTCAGTGTGTTATATACCGGGTGATCGCTTCACAAGGTCGAAATAGCCAACTCAGAATTGTTTACGTACATTGCAAAATTAGTTAATTTATCTAATAAACAACGATCATTAATATCAATGATTAACCTATGATAGTTAAGGAAATCTACCCCTAAAATAGGTTGTTTGACGTGACATATTATGAAAGTCCATTTGAATTCTTCTTAAATTTAGGTCAAGCGTGAGCGTCTTGGTTCCGTAAGTTTTTATTTCAGAGCCGTTTGCTGCGAACAATTTAAAGTTTGAGTTATGACATAGTTCCCGCTTATGTTTAATTACTGATCTGGGCAAAACGGATACATGAGCATTTGAATCTATTAAAAATCTTATGCGAGAAATTCTGTCACTTACAATTAGGCGGTAGTCCTTGATCGTGTAGCCTCCCGCCGTCTTCTGCACCTCATCTAGTTTCCCGATTACGTTGGTGGCGGCGTGTGCGATGGTACTATGGGGTTCCTCCAGTTGCACGGCGGCACACACTTCCTGGCTCGCACTCTGAATCTGTAATGGTACGAATACAATGGCTATGAAGAATGCTGGAAACATTTCATGGCCTCAGATAACCATCACTTCATCATTTAGAGTAAGCTTTATGTAACACTCAGACAGGTAAATCGTGTAGCGGCGGTGTAAGAATATCTACTACCACATCGTTCCCGTGGGTGTCGTAAGAGGGACACAGTGAAACTGAAACAGTAAATGGGCAGCAGAATATTTCGGTAACAATCAAGTAATAAAAATGGGTAGTCCATTGCATGCTAAGCATGTGGCACAGCCAAAATCCCAGACAAATCCTGGTTACTTGGCTGTGGATGGATGGAAGAGACAAATGTGGAGAGCAGCGTCAAGGTGTGGTTTCATTTTTAGAATAGGGAATAAGAACAGACAGTTCACTGATGGTCTGGTTTGCTGGCAGACCTAGACATCTATCCTCAATAAAGATCATTAAGTACAGATGCGTTGTCACCATGGCGACTAAGTTGGAATGGGGCATTCAACAAGTGGGTTCCAGTTAGGGTTCAGTTCCTACTGGCGACAGCAGTGTTAAGCTGCTATTTTAAGCTGGTATTCTGTGAGAGCGTAGTCCTTCCCCGGTCGATTCGACCCATTCGTGCTACAACTATGCTACTAATATAGCTGCTGCATCGCTCTACCACGTATGTATATTTTTGATAGACTGATGAGAAGAATTATCTTCTTATTAAACCTTAACTTGTGATATGCGAGCTCTACAGCATATTTGTTATGAAATGGTCCCTAGCTAACGTCGGAAAATGGTCCAACTTGATAGATGGCAAAAACGCGGTTGGATAATAATTGATGTCATTAGTCATGCATTAAAAGTAAAAATAACAATTATTTTTGTCAATGTAAAAATCAAAAATGTCACTTGTATACTATTTATATATATATATATATATATATATATATATATATATATACATATAAAATTGATCATTTGTTTATTTTGTAATGTTAACTTGGGTATATAAAATCTTTTATTATTTATATACTTATATAGTATTTTTAAGTAATATTCTGTTAACTCTTTGTTAAATATATTATTTTCAAACAAATTTTATTATCACAATATGCACTCACCACGCCCGGGGTTGATTGGGAGAGAATACCTAATGGCATCAAGTCAAGTTTTGTAACCTTTTTGTTAAGATGCAAACAATAAAATGTAAACAAATACATAAATAAATCAGAAAATGTTAAATATCACAAAAATCTGGTGTAATTGATGATACTGCTCCCCATTGCCAGTCTATGGAATGAGGGTTCGGTATTTTTGAGTGGTTACATTCAGAATATTCGGCAGGATGTGTACTATGGACTGATGAGGTTGGCCCTTATGGAACAAGTTGTAACATTTACATAATCTTACACACCAAGCTTTAGTGGTTTCATGAAAAATTCGTTTCAATATTCCCCTTTTATATCACAAAATTTGTGTCAATGCACTGCTCTGATTTTGTAAAATACTGAGATAACTCGAACGTAGAGATGTTCAATTACTTATTATACCTAATTAGATGTACCCTAGACTCGAAACTTTAAGCCGCTCTGCTATTTTATATAAGAAAAATAGTTAACCACTTTGAAACTGAATAATAACTTTTAGGTACTTCTGCATTGATGTTAGATTAAATAAAGGAACTTTGACAACATATTTTTTATAAAATCCGTAATATTTTAACAAATACGGACACCTCATATATTTTATGCCATACCTTCCGAGAAAATAATAAATTATGCCTTTAATTATAGCGTCAGTGTAAATTACGTCAGCTCATAAGAGATATATACCATCTTAGTGTTCTTTATTTATTTTGTCATTAGTATTATTACTATTAATAAAGAGCGTTTAAATAGGACAAGGAACCTACGGGACAACAGCCATCGGCCTTCATGCAGAGGGAGGCACTGTTTTGTATTAACACTTTCCTTTTTTTATATAGAACAAGAGTGACAAACGAGCACAGATTCCACCTGTATGCAGTTAGATACTGCGGCCTACAGACACCGACATCTATCATCGATTAAAAATCAAAATGTAGATGCGTTGTCTCCTCAGAGAACTAAGATAGAATGCGTGATTACTAGTCAAAAATGAATACGGGTCTCCGCTCACCATACGAATCACAGAAGTATTAAACTGCCATTTTATGGTATTCTGTATCTATAGGAGTTTGGTCTTTCCCCAGTCAAGCTAACCCAATCATGAAGAAATAAGATTCTTATAAATACAGCTGCAAAAAGCGGTCACCCTCCTCAATGACTTCTTCATGCGCTATTTTTAAAGCCCCGAAAACCATCAGCTCGAATTACAAAATCGCTTTGACCACGTCGAGAGGATAACCGATACTTAAAATAATCATTTTATTTCATTTTTCTCTTCTTGGTAGAACTACGTCTTAGGCGTGGAAAAAAAATTGGAATATTGTGATCCTGTTACTTCTTCTACTTTATTAGCCCCTAATAGTATATCTTTTCTAATGATAGGAGACATATTTAGAATTGCAGTCCAGAAATCTCGCCTTTTTACCATTGACCTATGCTGCTATAGTCGATCTACTTGTTCTATATCTGTTCACCAGGTGGTTATACCGTCACTAATCAAAGGCCATGAGATCTTTTGACATTTCCCATAATCTCCTTTTACGACATCCACGGAACGATATAATCGGATGATGGATATTTTCCACGTGCTCGGCGGTGAAGGAAAACATCGTGAGAAATCTGCATTTTGAGGAATAAGTAAAAAAAAATTCAAAGACATGTGAAGTTCGCCAACACGCATTGAGGCAGCGCGGCGGACACTTCCTTACCTTAAAACCCACTCAGGAATAAGAGGAGACCTGTGCCCAGCAGTGGGACATATATAGGCTGTAACTTTACTTTACTTTACTTTAATGTGTAGTGTTTGCCTAAAAATAAGAAATAATTTCTGCTGTTTTGCTATAACGCTGTATCATATTAATGATTGTTAATACAATCAAATTTCACAAGCGCTCCTTCTCCATTTCGTCGAAAACAATAGAAGCTACTCAGGAGTTTTTGCCTTATATATAACTAATGAATAAAGTTCCCTCATTAAGCCTGAAACGTTATACCGCTTAATCCTTTATTAGCATTCACTGGCGATAAAACCTAAATATTTATAAACCAAAGTCATTATATGATAAAACGAAGTACCCAAAAACTTGTAATGAGAGCTGAAGCCATAATTTACATGCCTAGGTATATTTTTTGACATTTTAAAGTTTTAGTTCAATAAAAGTAGTACTGCATTTTAAACGTGGTTCGGCTCGACCGGCGAAGGACCACGCTCTCACAGAATACCAGCGTGAAATAGAATCTTAATGCTGCTGTTTCGCACATGGTGAGTGTAGAGAACTGGAGACCCCTTTTACTGGAAATGAGTCATTCCATCATAGTCCTCAGGGGTGACAACGCATCTGTATTTTGATTCTTTATTGACGATAGATGTAGATGTCTTCGTGCAACAGGATCCACTTACCATCAGGTGGACTGTGTGCTGGTTTGTCACCCTCATACTATAAAAAAAAAACAGCAAGGTCACATTTATGTATTCATTGGCAGTTCGCCAATTTCCTCAAGTCTACCCTCAAGTCTTTACCCGCAAATTTTAATGTCTGCCCTTGTGATTTGTTTATGGTCATTGCAAAGCCGACTTTGAGGGGAAACTGTATTCGTTTGAATTCACAGGGAAGATCATTCGGGATCAAGGTGTTGTACAGTTTCCCCTGCGCACTTCCAGTTATAATTGGCTTCCACTACATTGCGATGTAACGCTTTTACTTTTAGTCTGGTTCCGTTGCACAGTTGAGGAGGTTTTAAATTTCGCAACAATATAACAGGAGTGCCCGCGCAGAATAAGCATGATGTGGAAGACCTGATGGTTTCAGTGAATTAAGAAATTAGACAGGGTAGTTAATTGCGTCATCTGTGTTGACCACAGAGTCTATTGACGTGTTCATTTCTTCCCCTCAAAGACGTTAACAGTATATCGTTAAATGCCGCTGCTTGGTAGTTTTCGGGGCTATTATGGCACGTTTATACAACCATTCATTGGCTTATCGTGGATATGAGCAATATCTAGGTAAATTTTGGATATTAACTCCTGTAACGTGAATACAACTGTGCACAAATTATCAGGGATGGTTATCATTCCGTCATTTATCAGGTAATCACCGTTGCCAATTTCAAGTAGATTAGCAATTACCAGCAGACTCTTTTTCTCTAAGGTGTACCCGCATATTTTTCGAGAGCTTGAGGTTTTAATTAGAGGTCATAGGGATCTCTTAAGACACGCCTTAACTTCATCTGCTCTTGTTCCTGGCACTACTGGTAGAGTCTGTCTAAAATCTCCAGGCAAAATCATTACACCACCTATTAACTTTTATTTCCTCTTATATCTTGTGAGTTTTGCTTTAAGCCTCTACGCCACCCTTATGAGCAATGGTTATTTCATCCCACACTATCATTTTCGTATGTTTAATACTTCAGCAAAATGACTTTGTTTCGATATATTACAAATGGGAGTATCAGCTGATCTTAAATTGGTGGTAACGAAGGTAGCATGAGCAGTTCGTTCACCCTCAAGCAGTGTAGCTGCGATCCCAGAAGAAGCCACAGCAAAGCAATTCCATGAGTACTTCTTTTTGCTAATAGCGAATTTATGAGGAAGGTTAGCCCTTCACCGGGAGCATCTAAAAGAATATTCCACCCTCATTTGATTCAATTTTGTATTAATTTCATTGTAAACTGCTTTTTGTTTGTCATTCAGTGATCCTTCATTATTTTTAACTGTGTTTCTAATGATGCTAAGTCGTAACTTGTCTCTTTAAGAAACTCTATTTTCAAATTGTTGTTCTTTGCTTGGCTGAGGTAACCCATACTCTTTTAGTAGCCGACCACCCAACGCTAATACGGCATCTTCTATTACCGAAAGGCATTTGTTAAATACCACATCTATTATGTGTTCTACATCCACATCTCCCTGTCTTTCTTTTAAAATCTTCAGATATCTTTCAGCCTTTTAAAATCCTCAGATAGGTATTCTTTGAATTTCTCCCAAAGGCTTAAAGGGTCTGATACTTGGCAGAACACTAAAATAATCGTAAAAAGATCCCGAATCATTTGCGGTGATTGGCAAAGTGCTGCCTCTTCCATTGCTGCGAACAAATGCTGATCATCTTCAAGCAAGCCGAGAGCTTTTGCACGCTGATTGGAACGTGGAATATACATATACATATACATGACCATCTACAGTTTTTAACGCTTCAAACGAAATTGGGCCCCGGATCTCATGAAGAAGCATGCGAAGGTAAGAAGGCTTCTGTTCGGATGCACAGTATAAACCCTGCCCAGAACGTGCTCTTTTTTGACCCCTGGCCAGCCTTCAACGTTTTCGCCTCTCTTTCTCCTTTGGAACTTTCTTTTATCCCAAACGTAGTATGCAGGTACTTCTAGTTACAGAAATGTTTTTGCAAAGTTATCCACTTTACACAAATCGAAAAAGGATAGGAGTGTGGTTGTTGGAGGACTATTCACTCTTTCACTCAGATTTTGCTCATTAAAATAAACCCTTTGCCCATATGCCAAATGAACAGCGAGGTGGACTAAGGGAGGGAAACGCTCATGAATGGGAAATTCAAGGATTCGCCATACTACCTCTGATGAACTTATATATCATCCACTTGTGTAGGTTTTAACGTCATCCTTCTCATTCACTAAAGCAAACGATGCCTGGTCTGCTGAACCTTTATTTACGTATTTACAGACGTATTTTTTTTATTGATTTCACCGAATGACAATATTCCACATTTAAGTAAGCGTTTAACTGTTTTTAATAATACTAGATTATAAGTGACTACCCAGCGATTATCTATGGTTGTGCCTTTGATATCAACCCACCGTCATCTATTAAACGACTCTTGTACTGCGGGTAACCGTCTTCACCAGTTTGAGTTTCCCTTATGAGAGCCCCGGGGTATCGTTTACTGCACATGTTATCTTTCATACATGGTGACTTTCGATTTAAAGTTCCACATGGACCATGTATCATATTACATTTAACGATTTCGTGAAGCTCTGGGTCACGTTTGGGATCCGGTGTTTCAGCACAAATTATATCGTCGATTTGATCCGGAGTAATACGTTTGTGAAGCCATAAAAGTGTATGAATATGTGGAAGACCTCTCTTTTGCCATTCCGCTGAGTACATATAGCATTGCACTTGACCAAATATTTTGCCCTTTGTCAATAAGTTCGTGATCTTTTTCACCTTTAGTCGAAACACTCTCGAAATTATATTGTGTTTATCATGAGATTGTTGTCCTTAAAGCAATTGCTAATTTATCTCGTCCCAGCGAGGCCGGCCGTAATTCCTAACATAGGTCATAGAGTCCTGTATTCTTTCGTGCATATACCTAGGTCCCCCCGTAAAAGAAAATGGAAGGACAACCAGTTGTCCTAGTTGGTTAGCTTCTGCGTCTTGTCGTCCAATAGCATCTTTTAAATTGATGTAACTATCAGCATGTAATTTAGCTTGATTATTTTTGATATAATTTAATCTCTCTGTTTCTATTTTGGCGTATTCATCCACCAAATATGGACTAAAAAGGGCACTATAGTTGACTAAATAGTTGTCTTCTCCTTCTATAATCATTATTATATACGAATAGAAACTTGCAGAAGAGAAGATTTATTAAGCGGCAACTTAGTAGTGGGATCGTGTTGTGGTATGTTGATTGAATACCCATCATCCCCCCAGCAAAACATCAATGGATACTGTAGCGCATCATATACTCGATGTATCTCACTAATACGCTGAAGTGAATTACTTCGGCTCTCGAGGATGATGTCCCTTCGATCAAATTGTTGATCCACTAACACTAAAACCACTTCATTTGTATTTGGTGCAATGTACCTACCTCTATGTTCTTCTGGTGGTTTTTTATCAGCATGTATGACAACTTTGTATGATTCTGAAGGAGAGGCTTTATCAATGGCACTTTTCAGATCTTTTATATACGGGTTCACTTGATGCAGCATATTCTGCAATTGTTTGATTAAATTTGGCCTTAAGTTAGAAAATTTAGAACATCAAATCTTTGCTTCTCGATCATCTTCACCTACAAAATATATTTGAAGGTATTGAGCGTCATGTTCAGCTTCTGGTAATATACTTCCAATTAAATGGTAGACCTGGCCTTGTATTTTAAAAATTGGTAAACCATCTGCTGTTACCTGTTTACCACCAAAGGAATTTATCTGGAAACAGTCATTATATTTACGAATATTACCCATAAAATGGTCATGATCTGGGTGTATATCATTAATCAAACTAAAAAGTGGTTCAGGCAGTTGTATAAACCGATCAAGTTGGACTTTTTCAGCGCTGCAACACATACCAGGTGTCTCATCCTTCCATTTCAGCGCATTGCGCATTTCTATGACATACACTTGTATGTCATAGAACCCAAGGCTACACTGCTGTCAGTTCTATAAGCAATATCAGGGTCATACTCCATAGCGGAATGGACCTTGTTTTTCCATAAACGTAGTGTAATTTTTCCTCATACCGTGACTGAATTGCTATGCACTTGTGGATTCGCAGTTTGGTAATTTGCAACAGCTGCCTGTGTACATCGTTTTCTGATAAGCGGATACAGCTTTATGATTTGAATCTGGCTTGTTCTGCCTATATCTTTCTTGTGCACTATTTAGTTCACTTTTCTGTGTAATTAGTAAATCTCGACCTTCGTTTATTATTCTTTTTTTCATATTTTAATGTCGACGATACGGATTGATCTGTTCCGGTGGTTGGAGATGATATTTCCTGTACAAAAGATGTAACAGTTAAATGGTCAAGCTCTGAAAAGGATCACGCTCTTCGACAGGTGACCTCCATGCGACGCTGTGTAATTGTCTTCGCAACAATAGGCTGATAAGTCAAAATTTCCATTAGATAAATCATGGCTAAATCGTAATCGCCTTACTGGACAGATATCTGTTCCGGACTCTGTGTATAGCAGATCGTTTCGATATACTTCAAACCGAAACGGAAATATTAATCCTGCAGCTACCAATTCACAAAGTCCACCGTAAGTTTCATTTTTAACATATCGGCAGAATATTCATTTGTTGTTGAATAATTATCGCCATTTCTGTCGTGGGTCATAACTGAAAACCTAGGTCAATCATTTACCACAAATCTAACAATTTGTGAACGCACCACCATCGCATTTTCTTGGGTTCCGTACATTAAAAATGAAAGAGCACGAAACAAACAGGCGCCGTCATATATAATGGGACGACAGTATGTTCTTCCATTTTTCCTTTAATATTAAGAGTTTCTGTAGTCATTTTTTCAGTGAGAAAAAATACTTCTATCAACAATACCTAATCACAAAGCAAATCGAATTCCAAGTTTCCAAGTTTGAACAGTGGTTGTAAGAAAGACAAAATCAAGCAACTAATCCGAAACACGAAGCAAATCTTTAACCGTAAGAAGCAAACAAAGTCGAAGTCTAGTCAAATATACCGTATGTGGTACAGGTTGAAGCGCTCATTCACCACTCACTTTATATTAGTTCGAAAAAACACAACGTTACCGCGTTCTAAAATGATACCATCGCCATCTATTGTTAAGGATTGGAACTTGAAGATCAATAAAAAATAGGTAGGTACCTAAGTATTTCTTTTGGTTTTGCCATTTTATTAATTTGTAAAAAAATATATTTAGTTTGGTTGTTTATTTTCATTGTTTTTTAATTTTTAAATTAGTATTTTTTTATTCAGATGTAATTTTGTGTTTAAGAGCCGAGGTAGCTCAGATTGTTAGCGTACGCTGTAAGTTACACAGTTCGCGAGCAACCCGGGTTTGATCCCCGCCGGCACCAATGAAATTGTTAATTGCAATTTTAAGTGCTGATTTACCACGTGCTCGGCGGTGAAGGAAAACATCGTGAGGAAACCTGCATGTCTGAGAAATCTAAAAAAAATATTTCGAAGACATGTGAAGTTCGCCAACACGCATTGGGGCAGCGCGGCGGACATTTCCTTCCTAAAACCCTCTCAGAAGGCCTGTCCAACAGTGGGACGTATATAGGCTGTAACTTTACTTTACTTTAATTTTGTGCAAAATTTTTGTACAAATCTTATTTTCTATTTTGTTTTATGTTTTTGTGTAATAAAAGTATATTCTATTCTATTCTAATAAATTAAGTTTAAAATATTTATCAATATTATTTACGTTATTTACGACCCAAAAACCTTAAAAATGACACCCAAGTCACCCAACCCATAATGATTTTTACAAACAAACATACATCCATCCATCCTTCCATCCATGTTGGTTTCAAACCATAATCGATTCCATTTTCGTAATTAACGTCACAAAAAACCATAAAACAACCCCCATATTGACATTTTTTTTCATTTTTTGTTGGCAACCCAATTAGTTTGTAAAATATTAGCTCCCAATAAAATTTAAGTTTATTTATTATAAATCATTAATATCCACCTCAATTTTGTATTGCAATTGTTAATTGTGTTCAAATTATACTGTGTATTAAGTAAAACGTAAGTTACACACCTAAAAATATTATATAAATATATTAAATTTTAATTTATATTTTTTGAATAGGGTGATCGCCACCATACTGGTTCTATGAAAATTCATTTAAAAATTGTATAAACAAAATTATTGTTAAGTGAAATATGGTTAAAAAATCCTGGGTTTCTTTGCTAGTTCTTCCCAGGACAGAGGTATTTTTCGAACCAGTGGTAAATAAAAATGACTTTCAATAAGTATTATTATGTTATCAATATTGAATAAAAATTCATTCATTCAATTCATTCATTCATTCATTCATTCATTCATTTAAACCACATCGCACCCCACAGGATGATGGTAGGTATTCTCGTCTGCTACGTTGGATTTTGAAATAGTTGTTGTTTTCGTAATCAGAGACCCGATAAACCATAAAACATGATACATGTTGATTTTCAGAATTCGTCACCCCTTTTCCACCTTTTAGGGGTTGAATTCTGAAAGAGCCTGAAACACTTGTTTACTTATTTATTGATAGGAGTACTCCTGTGAAGTTTCGAGTAAAATAGTTTAACTAATCTTGTTTCCCCATACAAACTTTCAACCCCCTTTTCACCCCCTTAGGGGTTGAATTTTCAAAAACCCTAAAGACATAATTGTTTATTTCTAATCGTTAACCTAAAAACAAAGTTTCAGGCTTCTAGCTCTAAAAATGATGGACTTCCATACAAACTTTTAACCCCTTTTTCACCCCTTTAGATTTTCAAAAATTCTTTCTTAGCGGATGCCTACGTCATTACAACTGTCTGTATGCCAAATTTCAGCGAAATCCGTTTAGTAGTTTCGGCCGTGCGTTGATAGATGAGTCAGTCAGGTTTGCCTTTTATATATATTCTCTATTATACTCTCACTCATATAGACTCATCATAATAGATGAGTGAGAGGTCCTGGTAACAAAATGGAGCGCAAGCAGGAATGTTTTTGAGCTTTTGTTTAAAATTCCTTTGTGTGTTTGTGACTGAATGTGCTATCATTTAGTTTGAGTGAAATAAAAAACATGTAGTTTGTAGTAAATGATACCTTAATAAATGTCACGTTTTAACAATAAGTAGTTTTCTTTGCTAACCTGAAGCATTTACTATCTTAGTTTAGCCTAGAAATGATAAAAGATTTTTAGCCTGAGTAAATTCAGAAGTCTGTAACAGAAAAACTGGCCTATTAAGTGTCATTTTTATGTTATTATGAAAGATTAAGGTACTGCCAAGTTTTAAAATTAATTAGAAAGTATGAAATCATTTATTACTATTTTCATTTAATATTGAAAATTCAAGCCCCACCTCCTGACAGAATTTTTAAGTTTCGATTAAAATTATTGTATCTTCGGTGAATGTTAGAAGCTAATTATTTTATGCATAATAGGCAACTCATAAGGATCATGCTACAAACAAAAAAACTTGGAAAATCTCACAATTACATTTTTAATGTTAGGCTGTTTAGGTGAACATTTTCAAAAAGGATAAAAAAATCATAACTCGAAAACTACAAAAATCGCGGAACATACATAGGTATTTTCGGATACCCCTAGGTGTGAGAATCAAAAAAATTTATAACCTCACTGTTTGACCACCTTGTATATACTCAGTCTATATACCGCAAAACTTATTGTTTTCCTTTTTTCTTTATCTTACGGTTGTCTTTAAAGGTGACCCTTTAAGGCGGGAGGAAATGGTAACGCCAGGTATAACAATTTAATTTATAAATCTAATAAAATACTTGGTACATATATTTAACCCTCCCTTGCCTAATCCTTCCTATATGCACGTACAACCGTTGAAGGTGACGTAAGTGCCACGCAGCGGCAATTAGTTGCAATCGATTAATAACCGCAAACGCGCGAGGGACATTACGTCCTTCGATCTCCTCTTTAATATTTATTATCACCGGACATTGAATCCTAGTAATTTCGCGAATGTGACGCGCCTTCCGCGATTACAATAAGTCGAGAGTTAAGGTGTGTGTGACATCCTAGAACTAATCTAAGAGTGCGTGCGCCGATCCACGTGGTGGACCTGCTGTGTTAGCTGATACTCTGGGAGAAAGGCGAGGCAGTCCCTCACAAGGTTAGTGCGTGCATTCCACTCTCATTCACTTTCCTTACTCCGCTTGGTGTATGTACCAATACAGTCCACAAATCTTTATCGAAGAAACCCACATTACTAGCGCATCCAGAGTTTAAAAGTAAAGTTTACGCTGTATAGGTTTATATTAGGCCCTTACATATGAAATTAGCGTTTTGTACGGGAGGAATATAAAGTAATTTTTTTTTTGTAAAATATATTTAATTAATCAAAGTATGCATCGTTGTTATCTCTGCACTTTTACCATGTCATAGGTAGTTCATTGATCCCTTTACTAAAAAAACCATGGGGGCGAGAATCAATAAACTCTTTGAAGGCGGTTTGGACTGCCGCATCGGGAGTTGAATTTTTTTCCTTGTAAGAAGTTGTCCAAATTCCGGAAAAAATGGTAATCTGTTGGAGCCAGGTCCGGAGAGTACGGTGGATGTCGCAGACATTCCAATTGTAGCTCATCTAACTTAGTGGTTGTTTGTTGTGCAGTGTGTAGTCTTGCGTTGTCTTGAAGCAGCAGTAGCCTAGAGCGATTGACCAATCTCGGTTGTTTAGCAGCTAGTTCTTCCTTCATGGTTTGCAGTTGCTGACAATAGATATCTGCCGTAATCGTTTGGCCAGATTTTAGAAAGCACCAAACACTCACAAGTAACTTTTTCTGACTCAATTTTCGTTTAGGACAGGATTTGGCTGGGTCTCCAGGGTTCAGCCATTGCGACGAGCGCTTCCGATTATCGTACAGTATCTACTTTTCATCACAAGTAATGATTCGATTTAAAATCCCTTCATTATTGTGTCGGTTGAGCAAAGTAACACAGCAGTCGACGCGTGTTTGCAAGTTCGATTCACTCAATTCATGAGGTGCCTATCGTTCAAGTTTTCTTACTTTCCCGATTTGCTTCATGTGGATTAATACAGTTTTATCACTTACCCCGAAGCCTGCAGCTATGAAGTGCTTTGTGATGGATCCGCTTCTACAATATCCTTTAATTCTTCATTTTCCACTTTGGTCTCCGGCCGTCCACGGGGTTTGTTCTGAAGGTCGAAATTTCCAGAACGAAAACGTTGAAACCAAAAACGTACCTTGCTTTCTTTTACGACACCAGCGCCGTACACATCATTAATCCTTCGAGCTGTTTCTGCAGCACAGGTGCCACGGTAGAACACGCACTCATAAATATACTGATATTTCATGTTTTCCATTATGCGGTAATAAGCGACGCCAAAGAAATAAAAATGAGGAAAAACAAATGAATGACTGTTTTCAAAACTCAAATGTACCAGCTAAATGAATTTATAAATTTGAATTTGGAATTATTGACCAAAAAGGAGATATTTCATATCAAAGTGGTCAGTACGACAAAACGCTAATTTCATATGTAAGGACCTATATTAAGATTCATTTGCAAAATACAAAATAAGTAAATGAGTCCAGCAGTGAACTTGTAAAAGGCTGTAATGATTATAATGATGATGAAATTAGCGTTAGAGCGTGTTTTGTAGCATTATTTTTGGGAAGCAATGAATTTGCGAAGGGCTGTAATAATGATGATGATTTAATTTTATCTATATTAACACCGTGTACCGCAAGGTGGCGTGTTGTCTCCTCTCCTCTTTTCAATCTTCATAAGTTCGATTACGCTGCAATTATCTTCTCGCTACCACCTGTATGCAGATGATCTCCAAGTATATGTGCATGCCAAATTGATGGATTTACCCAATACTATAGGCTTATTAAACAAAGATCTTGACTTAATTGTGGATTGGAGTAAGTCATACGTTCTTAAAGTAAATCAATCAAAAACAAAAGCAATAATTATAGGCAGACAAAAATTGGTTACTTTATAGATTTTTCTTCCCTACCTGGTATTGTTTTTGATGGGACATCTGTGCCATATAGTTGTGTTACTTTTGACAAATTTGAGTAGGAGGCTGTTTTCGTCGGTCGGATCTCTGCGTAGATTAAGAAATTTACTACCCATACCTACAAAATTGCGCTTGCACAATCACTCCTTTTACCGATTCTCGATTATGCTGATACGTTTTATCTCAATTTAAATGAGGAGTTGCTTAATAAATTTGAGCACATTCAGAACCTTTGCATACGGTTCATATTTGGACTTCGAAAATGTGATCATGTTTCCGAATATCGCGAAAAACTCAAGTGGCTTCCCATCAATCTTCGCAGGAATACTCACGTTCTTTCTCTTTTATACTGTATTCTATTCAATCCCACTTCAACTGCTTACCTTAAAGAGCGGTTTAGGTTTCTTGGTAACACTCACTGTCGCTCTGTTCGCTCTGATAAAAACTTCACCCTAAAAATTCCATCCCATAACACTTCCTTCTATTCTAAATCCTTTTTTATTGAAGCTGTTAGGCTCTGGAACTCTCTACCGCTGCACATTAGAAGTGCGCAGTCTATTGAAAAGTTTAAAAAACTTGTCAAAGCGCACTTCTTTCCTTCCTTAAATAGTCATTCCTCTAAAAAATTACTACCTACTTATTTTTCCTTACTTTAAAGCTTTGATTTCACTTACTTGTTTAATCCTTTCTACTCTCGTATATGTATCTTTATATATCTATACTTTTGTATTTTACATACATTTTATTTATTGGAATGAAGTTCCTTATCGGACGGTACGATTTTGGCGGATGGGGGCTAGGCGAGAAATAGTGTAAGATTTTTCCGTCAGGACCCCTTCTGACGTAGTGTAGATGGCCTTGGCGGCTATAAGGAAGCGAGATGGAATAATATCCATCTCCCTCGCACTTTTTCTTGCCATGAAAGAAATATTATTTTATTTTAAATTACGCTTCTTTTTAATAGACATTTCATTTATTTGCATTTGTTTATCAATAATATAATACGTTTATCAATAATAATATACTACGAAAGGAACTTCGTTCCAACCGAGTGTTCCACGACACTCACGCATGTTTTTTATTATAGTAAGTATGTATTTATCGATTATGTAATTATATGTATGTCGTGTGTATTTTCCAATAACCTACGTACACCCTTACCCTATCTTACTGGTCACTTTGTCCTCTGCAATGGTTGTCTGGTAGATCGCTTCTAACCGATAAGGCCGCCGATTGTACCTTTAAATAATTTTTTTCTCTC
Organism: Parnassius orleans; assembly: GCA_029286625.1. Lineage (NCBI taxonomy): Eukaryota > Metazoa > Arthropoda > Insecta > Lepidoptera > Papilionidae > Parnassius > Parnassius orleans. The sequence continues at coordinate 86,872 of JAGSMP010001067.1, read as the reverse complement.
ATATGTATTTCTGGTGTACAATAAAGTATATTTGATTCATCCATTCATTCATTCATTATATTAAAACAGTCTCAGTCCCAAACCTTTTGGACTTGTAGTAAAGTTTTAAGTGTTTTCGTGCGCAAAAAAATGACCTATTTGAATTCCCTCACTGAGACGATAATATACTCTGCACACCGAAGGAGTGCAGAGCTGTTGCTAGTGATAGCCGAGCGTTCAAAATGTTGATATCAGCGAGCGAGCATTGGGCTCACACGCGAGGGCACACGTTGTTACGTGAGTTCGTGCGATTTGTATTTTTTGGAATGCTGGTGATATATCGATGCGGATTTGAAGTTGAATTTTTATATTTGTCGTGTTATTTGCATAAGAAAATCCAATCCATCATATAATCCCATGAATGGCGCCTGAAGAAAACTTAAACAGGATATTTGCAGCAGCATGTTCCTGTTAAAAACTAAAAATAATTAAAAACTGTGGCTGCCAAACCGTCTACCAAGCGTGGCGAGTTCTAACTTTACTTTACTCCACAAGAATTCAAATGTCGCTTAATTTAAAAACTTTGAATGAAATGTAAAATATCATAAAGGGACGAATATTTTATCAATGAATTCTGTATATAAAATATTGAGAAAAATACAACGTCAAGAACGTTCTTATTAAAATCTTAATTAAATTTTGGTAAAATTCCATGGAATTTTATGATTGTTGTAACATAATAATTTCCGCTGTCACCTACCAACGAATTCGGAGAAAATTCCTTTGATGGCAAAAATTTATTAATAAAATTTTATCACACGATAATATTGTTATGAGCTTGGGGCCCGAGATAATTAAAAACTGCCAAGTGAATTAACAAAATTGACACTTTAACTACAGAACACTAATTACAACTTAAAACCACACTAATAACAAAACACAATTGTACTACTGATCACTTTAATTCGCAGTTGTATCGCTTCAAAGTATTCGTTTGTATCGCCTATTCAATACTGACCCCATTCGCGGTCTATACCGGCCTTATATAGGGCCTCAGATAGTTTCCAGAACCTTCTACTGTAGAAATATCTAGAATGTTCGAGTACATATCGGTCCCGATTGACTAGGTGTCGATAGTTCTAGAAAGTTCTTCCATGGAAATTTCTAGAAGGATCTTGACTCTCCTAGTTCTGCTACTCAATACTAGAGGGCGCTAGGGGTAACTAGTGTCTCCATTTACCACGTATTAATTGTGGCGCGCAACACTGCCCCCTCCTAAGACATGCTCGTCCCGAGCATTATTGGCCCCATAATAACGCGCCAGTCGATCCACATGGACGATCTTAGGAGTACATCTTGCACCCTTTCTGTATCCGGTAAGTTACGTCAAAATCCGGTACGGTCCGTCCCATTTAGCTTGAAGCTTAGGAGATTTCCCTTTGCTGCGAACTGGATTGTGTAACCACACTAGTCAACCTTCGTCGAACACTTTATTGTACATTTTGCGGTCATACCGTGTTTTCATCTTTTCAGACATTTGCTGGCCCGATTGTCTGACGTGCTCATAAATGTCATTCATTTTGTTCCACAAGTTATTTGCATAATCGGTTATACCTCGTGGGGCATCAGGTGGTATTCCGGTGATCAGGTCTGTAGGCAGCCGTAATTCTCTCCCAAAGTTTGCGAAAACTGGTGTCACTAATGTACTTTCGTGAACAGCGCTTCGATATACAACAAAAACGGTTGTATGTGCTTGTCCCAGTCTCGTTGCCTATTTTCCACAACTTTTGCTAGGTACCTCTCCAATGACTGATTAAATCGTTCTACCATTCCATCAGATTGTGGGTGGTAAGAAGTTGTTCTTGTTTTATGAGTACCCATAACTCGGCAAGTTTCCTGGAATATTTGAAACTCCAAATTCCTTCCTTGATCAATGTGAATCTCCAAAGGTTCTCCAAAACGACAGAAGACTTCATGAACTAGTTTATCTGCTACTGTTGAAGCTTCTTGATTTGGAATGGCGAAGAATTCTGGCCACTTAGTGAAGTAATCCATCATAACCATGAAATACTTGTTACCACTTTCACTTTCCGGAAACGGCCCCGCAACGTTAAGGGCTATCCTCTCCCATGGTACACCAACATTGTACAAATTCAATGCACCTCTACTACGAGTCTGAGGTCCCTTTACAGCCGCACCACTTGTACATTTGCGACACCAGTCCTCGACATCGTCACGACAGTGGACGCAGTAAAACCGTTCTCGGATCTTCAGCAGAGTTCTTTTAACTCCCAGATGGCCTCCTGAACAACCATTATGGTACAGCTGTAGAACATCCGGTACTTTAGCTTTAGGGACAACCATTTGCAAATGACAGCTGTCTCCCTGACCATTTTCCCATTTACGGCACAGGACTCCACCCTGAATCAGCAAGCTGTCCCATTAGGCCCAATAGCTTTTCGTGGTCGAACTCATCGCTGAGACATCGCTCTACTTCGGCTTTGGAGCACTGGCCTTCATCCAATCCAGAATCGGCTTGATGTCCGAATCTTCCAGCTGTGGATGTTGTAGGCTGTCCTTTCACTCATTGCTGAGCTGGTCTGACTTGAGCATCCTCACAGATACCACTTCCTTACCCTCTTGCCTAGTATAATGCTTGCAATCTTCGGGACAAGGTCTTCTTGACAATACATCTGCGTTGCCATGAGATTTCCCGCTGCGATTTTCGATCACAAAGTCGTATTCCTGCAGTAGTTCAATCCATCTCGCAACTTGTCCTTCTGGATTGTTTTTGAACTGCAATAGCCATTACAGTGCAGCATGGTCAGTTCGTAAGTGAAATTTTCGCCCCAGAAGATATTTGCTAAAATTCTGCAACGACTTTACCACAGCAAGCAATTCCCATCTTGTGACACAATAGTTCCTTTCCGGCTTTGACAACGACTTGCAAAAGTACGCTATCACAACCTATTGATCACCATTCCGTTGAAGGCAACACACCGCCAAGTCCTATATCACTTGCGTCTGTGTCAACTATAAATTCTTTGCCCGCATCAGGGTACCCCAAAATAGGTGTTTAGCACAGACGTTCCTTGAGCTCCTGGAACGCGATATCGCAACTTTCATCCCAGTAGAAATGTCGATTCTTCTCGATTAGCTTGTGCAGAGGTTTGGCTATATCTGCAAAGTTCTTCACAAATCGCCGATAATAGGAGCACAAACCCAAAAATGTTCTAACTTGCGTCTTATCTTTTGGAACCGGCCAATCCTTGACAGCGGCAATTTTCTCTGGATCCATTCGGATACCTTCTTCCGACACTACATACCCCAAAAAGCTAATTTGCCGTTTGAATAGTGAACATTTCTTCGGACTCAACTTGAAGTTGACACTCTGGATCTTCATGAGCACGCGTTCCAGGTTTTGAAGGTGTTCCTCAAACGTACGGCTTACGATGATGATGTCATCCAAGTAGACCAGACAGACATCGCCAATTAGCCCCGTAAGTACAAGCTCCATCAACCTTTCAAACGTTGCTGGAGCATTGCACAATCCAAACGGCATGACTTTAAATTGCCACAGACCCTTTCCTGTCCAGAATGCAGCTTTCTCCTTGTCCTTAGGGTCAATTGCAACCTGCCAGTAGCCACTTTTCAGGTCCAGCGTGCTTAACCACTTTATTCCTGTAAGCATGTCCAGCGTGTCATCAATTATTGGCAAGGGATAGCTGTCCTTCTTCGTAACGTCGTTGAGACGGCGGTAGTCAACACAAAACCGCATGCTGCCGTCCTTCTTCTTTACCAGCAGCACAGGTGAACACCATGGACTAGATGAAGGTTCAATAACACCATCCTTCACAATTCCCTCAATCATGATTTTCACTTCCTTTTCACGTGCTACCGGCAATCTTCTTGGCCGCTGACGGATAGGCAATTCTTCTCCTGCGTTTATTTTGTGTTGAACTAAGCCAGTCTTTCCTATGTCAGCATCGTTTGACGAGAAAACATCGGCGTATTTGAGTAACAACTTCTTCGCCTTGACCATTACATTCGGGGAGAGAACGCTGCGACAGTCTTCTAAAAGTGTGGTCACTCTCGTTTGTGCATCCTTGCTGGGGGTCCCAGTCAATGTATATTGGCACCGACGCAACCAATCCACTTCCTCACAAGTAACAACAAGTGTGCCTTTTCTATAATTTGTTCCTGATCACAAAGGTTCAGCACACTTACTCCTGAGATGTCAGTGGTTCTGACCTAGGTTCGAGCCACTTTCCATGGAAGGTCATTGTCTACCCTTTCCACGAGTACACAACGATGAGCTTGCCCAGGATTCCGAGGAAGACTAACCGGCACAATCGTTTCCGATCTCGGCGGCAGAACAATCTTCTTCAGGCTGTACACATTCCCTGGTAACGCCCCTTCCACGAAAAGTTCCTCTTGTCCACATTTCAAAACTCGAAATCGTCGATCTCACAACAATTCTTCCTCATGAAGTCTAGGCCCAGGATGCAGTCGTCCATTATATCAGCCACGATGACATTATGCAGGTAGATCATATAGCCTAGCTTCAACTCCATCTCCTTCTCTCCACGGACGGTTATGCGCTGACCGGTGGCTGTCACCAAATTAATGCGTTCTTGTATTATGCGTAATTGTATGCGGAGTCCCCAAGGAACTGACTTATAAGTTGGGAACTGACAACCGTGTGAGAGGCTCCAGTGTCTATGGTCAGTTTACATGGCGTTCCGTTCACCTCTCCCTTGATGATTAGGCAGTTCCCATCATGGGTTTGTGAGATCGAAATCCTTGGGGCTCTTTTAACATCAGCCAGCACCCATCCCGCAGTCCTGGCTTTTATTCGTTTCCCTGTTGCTTCTAGGCGGTGCTGTTAGCCGCACTACCCTCTCGAAATCGATCACCTCCCCTTTCTACAGTTCGCTTAGGGCAGCTTGATCGAAGATGGCCCCTTTCCCCACAGCCGTAGCACCTAGGGCTGTATCCTTTATTGCGGTCGCGAACTGTATCTGCTGCAACCTCCCTGACGCGATGGGAACGATGATCCTGCTGCACGGCTTCCACCTGCAGTGCATGGGCCAAGGCGGATTTAAGCGTCTCGTGGTGCCCGAGCTTCACAGCAGCTCTGACTTCAAGGTCGTAGATGCCGTCGATGAATGTCTGCACCAGGTTCCCTACAATGAGCGCAGGCACTGACTGGTATGCTTTTCGAACCATCTTCTCCACCTACCTCAAGGGCCCACTGCTGCAGGTTTTTGTTGCTGCGTTGCACGCAATCTTTGAGCACCGCACGAACGACGTGTTCCAGGTGAGCGTCGCCATATCTCGCCTCAAGGAGCGGCCCGTAAGTCACTTCCTTACCAAGAGCTTCCAGAACAGTTAAGGCCTGGTCGCGCAGGCCTAGGGTGAGAGCAGTCATGGCCAGACTTTTGTTCCAGCCGTTCGCCTTCATGATAGCCTCGAACTGGATTTTTGTAGGCCGACCAGGAAGAAGTCCCGTCGAACGGCGGCACTTTGAATCCACGTAGCGAAGGTGTTGTAGCTACCACGGGAGCTGTAATTCCACCCCCGAGTTTAAGGTCGTCCAACTTTTTTTTACGTCAGCAATCACGTTGTCAACCCGATTGTTCACTTGGAAGATTCGGGTTTCAGCTTCCGACAGGCGGTTGTCATGTTGAGCAACCCTATCCTTCATCTCCCTTATCTCTTTCCCGAAGGTAGCGTGAAGGTCCTTCATGAGGAGCGTCTACTCTTCCTTATCGCGTTTGAGCTGCTCTTCCAAACGACGAGCCCGTTCCTCCTGTCGGCGGGCATGTTCCTCCTGTCGGCGGGCCTGTTCCTCCTGTCGGCAAGCCTGTTCCTCCTGTTGGCGAGCCTGCTCCTGCAGCATTATCATCAGAGCACCTAAGTCAGGTGCTGCAGATGCAGGAGCTGCTGACGGGCCGGCCTCCGTGGTCAGCAGCTGGCCCTCCGACGTCTGCGGCGTTGCACCACCAAATCGTCTCTGGTCCGTACTCTGCTGGCGTTGACTTCTGGTACGGATACCCTCCGTGTCGTCCTTTGGTATAATAGGCATGATTTGATCCCACTTCTGACACCAATTGTTACAAGCTTGGGGTTCGAGATAATTAAAAACTGCCGAGTGAATTACCAAGATTGACACTAATTACAGAACACTAATTACAACTTAAAACCAAACTAATAACAAAACACAATTGTACTACTGATCACTTTAATTCGCAGTTGTATCGCTTCGAAGTATTCGCTTGTATCGCCTATTCAATACTGACCCCGGTCGCGGTCTATACCGGTCTTATATAGGGCCACAAATAGTTTCCAGAACCTTCTACTGTAGAAACATCTAGAATGTTCGAGTACATATCGGTCCCGATTGACTAGGTGTCGATAGTTCTAGAAAGTTTTTCCATGGAAATTTCTAGAAGGATCTTGACTATCCTAGTTCTGCTACTCGATACTAGAAAGCGCTAGGGGTAACTAGTGTCGCCATGTACCATGTATTAATTGTGGCGCGCAACAATATCTTTTGCGAATATTTTACCTTTTCCCTCTTATAAAGTGTTATGGAAATTTATTTAATTGATAATAATAATCTTCTTAAGTGTTTTTCGTTTATGGAATATATAATATATATTATTATTATTTTGATATATTCACAGATTGTTTTGAAAAAAGAATTTTCTGGTTTACTTTACTAATATCAAATAGTTGGGGAGAAAAAATATCAATGGTGACATGGTAGGCAAGGCTTTTAAACCTCATAATTCCAGGAATACGATGATGCAGGTGGCTCAGGACCATATTTTGTGGAATTCCTTGGGATAAGCCTATGTTCAGCAGTGGATTTGTGAAGGGCTATAACGATGATGATGATGAATTGAATTTTACATTAAAGAAATAATAATAGACCTTGACTTACCAGTGGGACGATCATCGACTATATTTTGATATAATGTATATATATGTAATATTATACTCGTATTTATTAACTGAATGATGCGTTCAAACCCAAAACTTTACGTTTTATAGTCTATGCGAAATACCATATCTGCAACTTGATCTTATTTCTCAACAAATTTAAAGTACGTATACGAGATAAGAATAGTTTAGGTACAAATCAACACAACTTTGGCTTATCGCAACGGGACACTGCTCATAGACACCATATTTATCTAAAATCAAAAACGCATAGATCTCGTCCACTCGTTACGCTTTTATCTAATAAATGTTGAGTGACATAGACAGAAACCAGTAAAATATACATCAAATCATGTATTTCAAAATTGAAATCGACATCGCTCATTGCACAAATATTGCTCTTAGCTGGAATTCAAACACAAAGTTAGTTCAACCATTGTATCTTCATTTTGAACAAAGCAATTACTCAAATTCAATTATATTGCATTTGTCAGAATACATAAATAAAACGCTTTGCCTTTATTTGCTTACTATAAAAGTGTAAACATAATATTAATTAAATATTGAATTTTAATTATTTCTCTCACCCTCTAGACTGATGAAATTAAAATAATATGCAAAGTATACTCGAACCGATGGGAATATAATTATAGAAAGCCTTAACCTATATAATTATATAATTATAGAAAGCCTTAGCCTATTCTGTTATATCTTTATTAACGTACAAATCATTTTTATAGAATAAAGATGACATACGAGCACACAGTCCCACTGATGATAAGTGGATTCTGTAGACCATAGACATTTACATCTATCCTCAGTTAAGAATTAAAATGCACATGCATTGTCCCTACCGAGAACTAAGAATAAATGGCTCATTTCCGGAAAAAAAAGATCTTCGGTTCTTTACACTCACCAATTGTTGAACTATAAGCAAGCCCTTAAGGGTTTTTCTTATAGTTCATATCTATAGTTCTCTTAAGGGTTATAGTTCATATCGATAGTTCTCTTAAGGGTTTGCAAATCGGGCGAAATTATGCTGTTTTTCGGTACATTTTGTGACAAAACTAAACCAAATCAAACATATCTAATTGCTACCACGTATAGAATGGTTCTTCATCTTCAAATGGTGGTGACTTTTTTGTTGAAAATAATAGTTTTTTATATTGTAAATACGATCTTCCCTAGCCATTTTCTACAAAATTAACGATACCGGCTCATGTTTAGGTACATTTTTGTTCTACTATCAACATATATTAAGATTTCTAAAAATACTATAAGTAGGCAGACATATTCAATAAAAAATAGTGGTGTTTATTTTTATCAAAATGTCACAAATAGTCGTAAAAAATAAAAACTGATGCTTATTTTTCATATTTTATACGGATGAATCATAATGGATTGCAATAAGGTTATTTTATTTTTGGTGCCTGTTTGATTTAATGTACAAAATTTCGATGAAACCTCAGTCCGCGCTCAGGTTGCCGTCATGAGTGGATGCTGTGTCGCCTGCCTGATTACAGCAGCCGAAAAGATCGCTGTAAATACAAAAACATTCGAATTTGATACATAGGTACTTGACAAAAATAATATTATTATTTTATAATCACATTTTTTTATAATATTTTGTTTCACTGAAAGTAAGTGGGATTATATATATAAATAATTATATAAATGCCTATTCGTCTTGGACTTTATGGGTGATCTGAAGTGTTCATCGGTGACTGCTACTGGAACTCCTAGTCGAGTAGAACTAGATGTGCCGAGTTTGGGCTCGTTTTGTCAGTTATGATGAGACTTTACCTTCGGACTTGATGGAGAGACCTGATGGTGTACTTCGGTGACCATTACTGGAACTCCTGGACAGAGTAGAACTAGGTGTGCCAAGTTTGGGCTCGTTTTGTTAGTTATGATGAGACTTTACCTTCGGAATTGATGGAGAGACCTGATGGTGTACTTCGGTGACCATTACTGGAACTCCTGGACGAGTAGAACTAGGTGTGCCAAGTTTAGGCTCGTTTTATTAGTTATGATGAGACTTTACCTCCGGACTTAATGGAGAGACCTGATGGTGTACTTCAGTGACCATTACTGGAACTCCTGGACGAGTAGAACTAGGTGTGCCAAGTTTGGGCTCGTTTTGTTAGTTATGATGAGACTTTACCTCCCAGAGGAACGCAATTTCCGTGTTGTTGTACGCGAGCTCGAAACAGAGCACATTCTTAATGACCTTAAGGCTCAAAACCTCTCAGTTCGGGAGGTGCACAGGATGCACCACCTAACGGGCAAAGAAACGGACGCTTCTTTGACCTCTACCTTATAATTCTAGACCTGTCTCCGGACAGGGATTGCATTTGAAGTCTCCCGCAACAAGGGCATCGTTGGCCAATGCCACCGATGCCAATTATACAACCATTCAGGGAAAACTGGTCCCTAGGTGACCATGGCACGATTAACTGCACCCACACACCGAGACGGTCGAACCTCCGAGCGTCAATTGCGATTAAGAGGACACCGGCGAACTATCGCGGGTTTACCAAAGCGCCGCGAAAGAAACAGCGCAGAGGCAAAGCCGTCCCGGTCGCGCGGGTAATACCAACGTGTCTCACTTGCGGCAGCCTGCTGCTAAGCTTGCGCTGTCTTCGGTGCCCAAACTCACGCATCAGGCCATTGCCAAGCCCGCCACCATCGCAAGGTCATCGCGGGATCTCCGTGCAAGGTGTAGACCCCGACGACCCAAATGTCGCCGGCCTGAATTCTGAGAAAATGTGGCACTCAAAGGAACCTTTTCTCACTCGTCGCTGGTATATAAGCCCGAAGAAATCGATACGTACGTTCTCCCTATTCGGCCGCCAGATCCCCTGGCAATCAATGGCCAAATACTTAGAGGTCACATTCGTTTCGGTATAACCTTCGCGAAACACATTCGCAATGTCCGCAACCAAGCCAAATTCGTTGCTAACCGCCTCCACCCGCTAGTCAAAAGCAAGAGCAAACTGTCCCGAAGACACTAGATCCACCTTTACAAAATGACCTATAAAGTGAAGACATATCATATCATATGCAAGCGTAGCCTTCGCCTACACTCCACTTCGAAAGCGCCGAAACACATTCTAACCCGCTAGTGGTAAAAGTAGCCACCTACGTTCCGACTCCAAACGTCACGGTCACTCTCCAGGGGCCCCGTAACGTTTTAATCAAACCCACGATTCCGCTAGACCCCGACGACCCAAATGTCGCCGGCCCTTCACACACCAATACTACACACCCACCTAATATCACAAACACCGTTAGGATAACGGGTGGGACGCAACGTGTCCGCAGACGGGCGCACCGCATTCCCCGCCACACCGCATACACACCGTTCACCTGAGTTCCTGGGCGGTCCTCACCACCTAGAACATCGAACGAAACGAGTTAGCCATCAGAGCCGGGGACGCCACCCTTGTTCCAACGGCGGTTAGATAACTCATCTGTGTAACAAGTAATACTAATAGGTGAACACCATTACGAAAGTAACGTTGGACAGCAAAAGTTTCGTCACCCCTTTTTACAGCTCCGCCCTGAGTCCGATCAGGCTGTAAGAGCCAAAAAGCTAACAGCACTGACATCATCAGAATCCAAACAGCTGGTGATATCCGAGCGTTCAAGATGTTAATAGCAGCGAGATATTGGGCATATACGTGACGGCACACGTGTATATAGTATATTATCTTCGACTCAAGTCATTTCAAGTGGGCGTGCAAAGTATTTTTTTTTTAAATTCTGTTGATACATCGCTGCAGCTTTAAGATTTTTTTGCGTTACTTAGTTTTGGTTATTATTTAAAATTAACGTCATTACATTGTACATAATTTGTTTATATATGTTTAAGTTTACTAAGTCTATAAACTGGAGTTATCATTTGGTTACATTAATGTTCTGTGAAAAATAAGTGTCAAAAATTATTTAAATGTGACCGAATCTAATGCTACTCAGCAGGCCGGTAGATAAAACTTACCACTACGCCGTCTATGTCACCATATGACCATAGGTTATCTGGCTAGTGCTACCTGGTCAAAGTCTGGGTCGCTAGTATTTACATGTATGAAATATTTTATTTTAGGCGGCGTGATTTTATCTCGGGATCCTTATTATGAAAGTAAGTTTCGTCAATTGTAATAAATCGAACTAAAAAACGATAAGGATCAGTTTCGCAAAACGGGAAATATTCTGATAAACAAATTTTCCGCATCGGTAAGCTTTCTGTATAACCAACGTGTGGAGTATTTTTTTCAAACCCAAGCCTGATGCACACTACCTTTCGAAATCTTTATGACACGACAATCTAATAAAACAATTTTGTCGACATTTTTGCCATTTCTTCGGTCACTTTACTTTAAATAATTTTCATTCTGGTGGTAACAACACAATATCTGCACTAGGTGCCACCTATGGAAGCGACGCCATTGATCCATATAATCTAAGTTACAGTTTATAAACTACAATATTTACAAGATTTTTTCAAATAAAAAGAATACCAGTAACGCTATAATCATTACTCGTGGTCCCGTTGACCATTCCAAGTAAGCTTTAATGCTAGTGTTAGGAGTGGTTCACGACAGTAAAAGAATGGCGAATTACCACCAACCACCCATGAATTTCCAAGATTACATCCCTTAACCATTAAGTTACTGTCGATTAAAAACTGTCGCAAAACGTAAAAATGGACATAGTTGTTTTTTTTTTGTTTTTAAAGTATGGTCACATAGTATATCATTACTTCATTTTTTCCAATTTCGCCCAAAAACCTCAAACAAATGATAAACTAACAAAAGAATATTTTTTTTATTTAGTTATCTTACAGATATTACAGGTTTACCAGTTAAATATTATTTTTTTAATTTCAAAGAGCTTGCACCGTATTTTCACTTTTTAACGCCCTTTATCACATATTATAGAGGTTAAGTTTTCTAAGCAAAATGACAAACGAACTTACAGTCCACCTGATGGTAAGTGGCTACTGCAGCCCATGGGAACCTGCAGCCAACTTCGAACAAAGAATGCTACAGATGTGTTTTCACCTCTGTGGACTAAGATGAAACGCCTCACAATATGTAATTATGATGAGTCTTTTTACCCTTTAAGCGTAAACACAGCAGTGCAAGCACTGCTATTTACACTAGACGACTGAAATAGGTAAGAGAAAAGAAGTCTTACCATCTAGTAAATAATTGCTGATGAATGGAAGCAATTATCGAACCAGTTTTCAATTCATGCATTTATTTTATTAACTCTTTCCGTTTAAAGAGTATAGAAGTACTGAACACCCAAATTATAGTATACTTCAAAAATATCCTCAAAAACTGATATTAAGTGGTTGGCCATTTAAAGTTTGGAATTTGAATCGGCTATAAAAAAAACTAATGAATATTTTTTCAAAGTTATAAGCTTTTTAGAAAGATGGAACCTTTTCATTTAGGAATGGAAGACAACATCATTCAAATGACTGCCACGGCTAGCCTTATAATATTCCATTCAATCAGTCCAATTTTTCAGTACATTTTCGATTGTTTGGGCCTCTACTTCGTCAATGGCAACTTCTATTTCATGTTTCAAGTCGTCAATCATCTCTGAATGGTTAGCGTAACACTTGTCCTTAACGGCTCACTACAAAAGAAGTGCAATGGAGTCAATCGCAGCTTCGAGGTGGCAAATTGACTTCAGCATTTTGGCTGATTATGCGATTTGATTTGATTGAAACCAAATGTCGTCTATGTCATCCTCTTCAATTTTGGGAAACAAAATCGCTTAGCATGGTGCGGTAGCGATCGCCATTCACTTTAACGGCGTTTCCTTACTCATTTTCGAAAAAAATGGCCCAATAATGCCGCCAGACCGAAATCCGCATCGACCGTGACAGTCACTCGCTGTGGATGTATTGGTTTCTCCACGATGACGTGTTTTTTTTTTTATAGAATAAGTGTGACAAACGAGCACACAGTTGACCTCATGGTAAGTTAATGCTGTGGCAATAAATATCTACATTTATGCCCAATTAAGAATCAAAAGCTTCAGCTTTTGAACTAATTGAACTTTGTACGCATTCATACCGAGATCTTTATGCAAAATTCTTCTAGTACGTGAAATGTTCTATTTTTGAGAACAATGACGAGTTGATGTCGTTCACGCACACTCTGAGCAACAGCAGCGATGTTTTCGGTTGAGCGCATTGGACGAGTACATACACGGGTTGTTTTATCCAACAACGATCCAGTTTCACGAACTAGCTGCACAAATTGATCCACAAACTGCGTTTTTAGCACATCCTTTTTGTCAAATTGTTTTCGTAAATTTCTTACAGTTTGTGTAAAAGACTCACCACTTTGGAAATAAGTTTTAATATTTCCCAACTTTGTTCAAGCGGAAAGCGACTCATTTCATAAATGTTAAATATAAAACTAATTTTCTGTTACATTAAAAATGTCATCAAACCTTCCAACCTCAAAATAATCTATAGTTCGAATTCCAAACGTTAGATGGCCCAACCTGTATAAATTTCCTGAAAATAATTTTAATGGACCACACCCTCATTACATAGAGTTTGCACAGCTTTGATTGTTTTACTAACACATTTTGTAGACTTTAAGGAAAGTTAAGGAAGGTCGCATTTTGTACGATTCCGTACAATGTGTTTATGTACAGTATGTGTTTGCTAGCAATATTTGAGGCAACGGCGGCAAAAGTATATTACAGAGAGTTCATGACAGGTCTCCTCAGTACAACAAACTTATCATATTTTAACAACTAAACTGTAAAAATTAAGTGAAACTGTAACTAACGCAATAACATATAACTAACTAGAACAACAAACTGTAACTTTATATAAATAATAAACATTTGAACTGTTAACTATAATATATACGATGTAACATGAATAATTCTAAAATAAGCAATTTTAACTTTTATTAGAATAAGATAGCCCAACCGTTGAACACGAGCCTTATCAGTCCGTTAGCGTTCTTTGAAAAGAGCGGAAACAAGTTCAAGCATTGCCAAATTGCGTCTACTAAAATGAATATTATGACGATATCATCACATGTATATAATATCAGAGCATTTCTGAAATTTACTTGCAAGTAATTTACATGTTTTAAATAACCAAATAAATTTTTAAATAGATATCATGGACATAATATTTTCTAATTCTGAAGTTGAGTATGAAGTTTTGAAAGATTAAGAACAAAATACTAAACATTGTTGGCATCTTAACTTTTCTATAATTAAATAATATAATAATAGTATTTATGACAATTACTGTAATATTTAAATTAAGCGTTGCTGAAACTTTATGGATTTCTTCGCCTGGTGAAATTAGGAAAGCCCATAGGTTTTTTTTGTTATATGGTTGTATCAGGAAGTTACTGCTGCCCGTCTCAAATCTTCCTGTCAATCTCAAAACTGAGGTTTTCCATATCAAGTTAAATAAGATTTTTAATCTTTTTAAAATATTGACGAGTTTTAATTTATTAAGACGGTATTCTAGTTGTTAATGTATCTCCATCCTTTATTCACTCAAAACGGCCAAAAAAATTAAACATTAAATAAAAGTAAGTTTACTCGACTTAGTCTATTATTTATTCTGTGACTTAGTTCCTTGAAGTCGGCTTTACTTTTATTAAAATTTTAATTTTACCGCCACCAAACGGTCGTCTAGTCTATATTATTACAGACTAGCGTCGGGTTATTTAAAATAACTTATTTTCCAAGATGGGAGAGATCGGATATTGCGGTCACCAACGGCTCGATAGCGTAGCGGTTAAACATCTAGCTGCGGCGTTGGCCTACAAATAACTATTTCCGTGTCTGGATACGCTGATATCTAGGTGGCAATGGGCTGGACATATAGCTCGAAGAACCGACAATCGATGGGAAAGAAAGGTTTACAGTGGCAGTTTCTAACTCTCATCAACAATACCGGAGAAAATCCTGAAGTATGTGTGTAAGAAAACTTCGTCTTAGGCCTACGGCGAATGTACATGACAGCGTCACGATATTCTGTCGCGACGAATAGCTCCGAAATAAAGAAATACCGCCTCGGCTTCCACGGGTGATTTCTGGATCTCGACAACAGTGGTCCCTACCGGGTCCAAATGTGAATCTAAACCCATACAAATGCACAAAAAATTCATCAAAATCAGTCCAGCCTTTGGGATTTCAGTCACATACACACGGACAGAAGAATTATATATAGTTAATAGCGATCCGCCCCGGCTTCGCTCGGGTGATTTCTGGATCTCGACAACAACGCCACCTACCGGATCTAACTGTGAATGTAAGCCGTAAGCCATCTAGGGGCTCACTCAAATACACAAAAAAAAATCATCAAAATCGGTCAAGCCATTTTCGAGTTTTAGTAAGACTAATGGACAGAAATTGATTTTTATATATAGACAGATTTTATACATAGGAGATAAAGATAGCCGACATGGTCGCTCTTTATTTGCTTTGTTTTCATTATTTTTATACTTAACCAAGCATAAAAGACCTTTCTTCTTGTGGTTAATTCGTATTTAACTCTAATTTTGTCGTTACTCCTATCTATATTAAACACAGAAAATACCGATTGAAGTTAAGCCGCGTAAGCGAAGTTCATCACGATAAAATCCTTTGATGTGCGCGGATTTACCAACAGTGGAGCGTAGCACGAGATCGCGAACAGCATGTTAAGGTAATCATTCTTTAAAAATTCAGTATACTATAATTTAATAACAAAAGAAAGGTTAGTATAACCGGGGTATATTAATCAAAAAGCATTAGAAGCCCAATGCGGTTTTTTTTGACAGCATAAATACAAATTAACCTACTGGAAATCACATTTAGTATTTCTTATAAAAAATTTTTTGTTGCTCATTTGTTCATTCTTCATTTGTTGGTAATTAGGGTCTTACTTAGCCCCTCTTATTTCTGCGAAGATCATTAGCTCCACGTCATGCAAATAGTCAATTTGTCTAACCAATAAGAAACACATTAGGACATTCGCTACGCATGTTACATTAAGACCTTACCCTTGTAATACTGCTATGGTCTTAATTATATTATAAGTATTCTTTTTTCCAACTGTATTTGTATTTATACACAAAAATGCATCTTGGATTCTAATAACGTGAATAGGTTTGCTACTCCGGGTGGAACCACGCCAGCGTCATCGTGAAAAACGAGGTGACATCTGCATTTAATTTGACTGCATGATTGTTGTGATGCTGACTATGAACTGAAATGTTTATCAATAACTGAAAGTTCTTCACTCACTTCTAATTTCACCTGCTAAAGTAAATTAAATTAATTCATTTAGTGTCGATGATCTTTATAATTTGGCGTTAAACTACCTCTGACCAAAAGCCGCATTTTAACATGGAAGTAATATGTACTACGTACCAGAAAGGACACAGGGACTTAGTTGTTTGCAACTACAACGACAGAAAAAAGCTCATATTAAGAATGACATCTGGACGTCAAACACTCTCCCCGAGACTAAGTATGCTGTAAAACATCTGAAACGTCAGGAATTAAAAGTATGTGAGTTTTGTTTAATTGATAGAATGTTTCAAAAGCAAAATGTTATCGTGTAGCTCCTGTTGTAGATGACAAATTATCGGGATAACTATTTGAACTAGATGTCTAAAATGACCTTTTATGAAACAAATTCCTTTTATTCCTCTCTGTTATGATTAAAGCTATATTTAAAATTAATTTAATAAAATATCAGTGTTTAATACTTATGTAATAATTTTAAGTTAGAGAACATAAGAATATTATACTATTTATTCTACTTCTAATTTATTAAATATATTTCACTCTCGAAGCCAAATCATTTGAATGAACACACACATAATGATACAATTATGTGGCGTTAATACCTTTTCACAATCTTGCCATCAAATTGTAAAAACCCGTGAACAAAATACGGATGATACGAAATACATGAGTATAACAATTGAAGATAGAATTAAATATATTATTAGGGTTTATATCCGCAATACGATACATCAATTGTCAATTCTCTTCAATATTTTAGTTATTATTTCTCTCTTTTATTAAGACAATAATAAAAATTCTGCAGTAAATTGAAGTTACGATTACAAACTCTGGTGTAACTCAATTTATAGCTCTCAACGCTTTGCTATGACAAACTTAATTAATGTTTGTACATTCCCGTGAAACTAACTTGCTTAGAAAGCAAATTCGACTTAAATAGGGTATATCATATTCTGGAATTATCTAAATTAATAAGTAATAAATATTTTAATAAATCTATCGTAATCATTATTTAACAAAAATATTTTCAAAAAGAAACTAAGGAAAGAGGCATCAACATGATTGCCATTCATGTCCACCAATGCATGTCTACCATTGTTAACGATTTTCTTCTATTCCCGGGTTTGAATCCAGGTCAGGCTAAAGTGTATTGGGTTTTTGTGTCTAAAAATTCTCAGTAGCCAAGAAGTCAGGAATTGGCAGTGGTTAACTCCATGCCTCAAGAGCACGTAAAGCCGTTGGTCTTGAGCTGATCACTTTACGGTTGTATCGGATTGCCGGGACATCGTACTATGAGAGTAAGGAAATAAAGTGCACACCTATGTTTTACAAGATAATAGATGTCGTGATGGTCTGGAGGACATTATTATTTTCATTATGTAGTTTCTTAGATAAGTGTTACGTTTGCAATAGCAGTTTGTTTTACTTAATCCAGGGCTTCTGAGGCGAATTTACGATTATATGCCTGGATTAAGGTATTGGAATATTTTTAGCTTGGTTGTGACCAGATCTTAATGATTTTTGTGGTAAAGAGTTTAAAGGGTCAATAAATGGTTCTGGACCAAATTGTTACTCTTGTACCCTCTTGTTCTAACATGTTGACTTGTTCATTGCTCACCATACCCATGACCCGAAACCCTCTCAAAACGACCTGTTGTTACACCAGGGTGATTATGGTTACACAGTCTCCTAGCTTTGAGGTCAATAAGTTTGATCCGAGTGCTGGCAGTGCTGTGACTGTCAAATTTATTATATAATACGGTTGACGTAGTGTTTTTGCACTTGGATATCCGCATAACGTATAATGGCGCAAATTTCGGCTTGGAAGATAGAAGCAAATTTGCCCAATTTACACTAAGCTTGAATTTGGGGCGTTCTCCAAAACCAAAGCTATGTCGAGGCCGTTTTGACCCATCGATATGCCATATTAGGCTAACCTCAGATGTGACCTGTCCACAAGGTAGGTAGTTCACTATATAATTTTATTAAAAGTGTAAAGTGGATGTAGCACACACGTAAGAATATATGGATGACAATAACCCCAAGGACTGGTGTGATTGCTACAAGCTATTCCTGATTTGTATTGTGTAGTTAATTGTATAATATAATACGTAATTGTAAAACTTTTTTTAATCTCGCTTGGTTTTCTTCTGGTTCTTCCAAGCAGAGGTATTTTCGAGCCAATGGTAAATTAAACATAAGATTGATTTTCAATAAGTTTCATTTATAATCTATATTGAATTAAAGATTTCTATTTCAATTTCATGATATCTGAGATCATCATGCTTAAAGCCGGTGTTTCTTTCATTGAGTCAAGCAAGGATCTTAATCTGCAACAGCTAAAACCGCCCTGAGCGTTGACCCTATACAACTAGCCTCGCCTCCTTGTCTACAAAAGATCAAGGGCTTTAGGAATAAAGTGCATTAAGAGCCGCTCCGGGCGGGTTTGTATCGCTCTATTTCCATTAAACAGGCATTCCTTTGCAAGCTATGTAACTTGTCTGCAGTCGTATTTTGGTTGGCCTATTACTCCAAACAATGGAAACGTAGGTTATAATCGACTTCACTGTGCTACTGTACAGCCACAGGATTATTCTTGCAAACGCATGCTCAGTTGTTCCCAACCATACGATTGCACGTACCTAGAGATTTTAGCATTGTGCCACAAGTTGTTAGACCAATATTTTGTTTTATGCATTGTTTTCATACACTTACTTTTATACGTGGTGAAAGCCATGCTGCAGCTATATTAGTAGTATAGTTGTAGCACAGAATGGGTCGACTCGAACGAGAAGGACCACGCTCTCACAGAATACCAGCGTAAAATAGCAGCTTAATACTGCTATGTTTCGTATGGTGAATGTAGAGAACCGGAGACCCTTTTACTGGAAAAAGGCATACCATCTTAGTCCTCACGGCTGACAAGGCATCTGCATTTTGATTCGCAAACGAGGATAGATGTAGATGTCTATGGGCCACAACCTTACCAATAGGTGGACTGTACTCGTTTATTATACTTATTTTTGAGAAATACATATTAATATTTACTGTATTACAACTTACACACTGACGATAGTCTCTTTGAGCAACCCATCTTTTAAAGTTACATCCTATATGTACGTTACACTGCTGGGCACAAACTTACTTTCAGATGTTTATGAGCAATAAGTCTGCTGCATAAGCGACTCCAAAACGTGTTACGTGACTTCGCATGCTCATAAAATATATTATTACATGGTAAATTTGTACGCCTGTACGTGGTAAATTTGTACTTAAAATTGCAATTAACAATTTAATTGGTGCCGCGCGGTCGAACCCGGGTTGTTCGCGTACTCAGAAATTTTGACGAGCGCAATCCCTAAGCTACCACAGTTCGGAATATTTTATATATGCTGAAATTAAAAACCAATGCTATCACATCGCTAATATTATTTTATACCTGTAAATCCAGGTTCTACAAGCGGTACGTAGACGATACTTTCACAATTTTACCATCAGAAAAAGTAACATTTTAGAACAAATCAATTCCATAAACTCTAAAGTCAATTTACTACAGAGTTAGAGGTAAACAATTCCTTAGCCTTCCTAGATGTGTTAGTCATCTGAAATTCTATCAACACCATAGGTCACACTGTGTATAGGAAAAAGACCCATACTAACCGATATTTAAACGAGAATTTCACCATCATCGTTCAAAATTAGCTGCTGTGGGCAAATCTTTGTTACAGAGAGAGCTTCAGCACGTCAAGCAGATTTTGCACGACAAAAGCTTCGTCCACCGCCTGCATCACAGTGACCGAGTGGAGCCGGCCACAGTCGAGCGTGTGCTTGGTGTACTTCCATGCGTCGAGGTGTCACAGACAAGATTGGCTACTGACATGAAACACCAACGCTCGAAGAAGTATGCAATTTGTGATTATATCCTAGATGGCCCATGCCATTATATTAGATCTGACAGACCACAAATCATCGGATACTACAACCTGCTTGGGACCCTGTAATTAATAAAATTAAAACTAAACCGAACCATACCACCGCAAGACTTCAAGACACAGTATGCTCATTCTGCGTAGATCGGACCAAAAATAATAATTAAAAATCTGGAATACCTTCAGTATTCCGGATTAACTTTGACATCGGGACGTTAATCACCTCAGCCCCCGTGATCATGGGTGAAACGTCGGGAGTTAAAAATAAGTAGAATCAAACTCGATACCCGGGCCGATTTCCTTGCACGGCGGGAGATCTCTTCTTTTCCTTCAACGACCAAAGTGGTGACCCCGACGTGAAATGAACACGTAACCAACAACCTTCGGAAACTACAACCTCAAGCCTTCGCCATTATCCTTAAGAACCATTCACTCCAGAAAATCGTTTCCTGCAGTCTTCAGTTCCTGCAAGCCAGTCCAACTTGTCTTCATCTCGACTCACTGCAGATTTATAAGGCAAACTTCTGGCACTTTTCCGGCCCATCGTTTTCACCGACATCACTTGCAAGTGCATAATATGGCATGCATTACACACCGGCGTATCGTTCACACCGGCCTTTACGCATACAGCATGCATTCCCCACCGGCATTAAGGACGCACCGGAAATCGGACTGCATTATCGACCTTCAGTCTGAGCAGGGGCGTGATGTGGCGGCGCTGTAGCCGCGCCACGAGCGAAACGAACTGAAACCTAAAACACGCTATCAAAGTTCCGAAGTACAGCGAGTATATATAGAATAGCTCCAAACTATCACATGGAGCGTTGACCGCTCCAAACCGATCATCTTGCCCGGCGGAGATCTTCCCCTTCTTCCACGGCCAAAGTCCACTGACGACCTGACTGATGAACTATGAAGATGATGATGATAAACTGTATTATGCTCATAATCGCGATAAAATGTCGGAACATAAAAAATTAAAGAAAATTATTCATTGTTTATGCACTGTTTTATTTTATTATTTTACTCTTACTGTAGTACAAATAAACAAAATTTTCACTTCACATATAATATAAATGAACGTGAAGGAAAACTTTTACCACTTTCTAAGCATAATGCAAGTGTGGTGGTGTGAGAAGTGCAGAAAGCCAAAATTTATGTTTAAGTGTTACAAATACATTAAAATAAATTAATCATTTATTTTTTACGTTCATATTGCCAATGTCAATTGTCATACACATAATATTCTGTTGTCAAACAGTCACACAGTGTGGAGATAGTAGCCAAAGAACTTTAAAAAGTTTTCAACAACATAATTTCTCATTCAAAAATAATGCTCGAAAACGAATCATTGGTTTAAACAAAATCTTCTTTTTTGGGGACATAAATATGTTACCATTACCGTTACAGCTTTTCAAAAGTCCACTGCTAAACATAGGCCATCTCATAGTTTGCCTCATAAGGGGGCCTCATGACCCAAATATTTGCCTCAGTTGCCACGCTTGGCAGCCACAATACACAGATTGTTATTAAAGGAACGCCTTGCCCATCCCTGGGTTATTTCCGCCTATTGCTTTTACGACATCCACGGGACAGTATGGGTGTGGGTATTCTTACACTCACTACACGGTCAACATAAATATAAATATATGTCAAATATAAACATGCTGTGTGGCAGTTGAATATCCACTACCCATATCTTCCGTGGGTGTCGCCAAGGCGACAGTGGAAACAACTCTGATAACAACAAGATTACAATTAAAAACACGGTATCCAGCCCTCGCCAGCGTAACTATAGCTATATACCCCCGATGACGAAAGTTACAAAAAGACGGTCCCCAGTCCCCGGCGGCCCCACTATTCCTGGCTACGGTGGCGACCATGGTAACAGCGGGGCAGGGGGTGCTAATAATCTCCGGTGGAAGTTCGGTTGCCACCTAAGACGACTCGACCTGGCAACATACAACGCACGAACCCTGAGGACTGACGAGAAGATCCTGGAGCTGGAAGAAGAGATAGACAAGTTACGCGGGCATATTATAGGATTATCCGAGTTCCGAAGAGAGGGGGAGGACACGGTAATCGGGAGGTCGACTATCTGTCCCAAGGAGGTGTCGGATTTATCGTCCACAAGTCTCTCGTTAACAACTTTGTAAAGATTGGGGTCTGTCAACGAGGTGCCTTATACTCAGAATCCCCAAACGGTATTCGTTGAAGGTCACCACAGGTTTGCCCAACCTCGGCATATCGCATTGAGGTGGAGGAAATATATGAGTATATCTATAAAGCCATGCATTCCTCAAAACCCACTACACGGTAATAATAAGGACTTCAACGCAAACTAACCGCAAGGAAACGTTGAACTGAAAGTAGTAAAATTTGGAATAGAGACAACTGAACCAAGGGCCAACAGCTGGCCGACTTCATGGAGAAAGACTCTATATGACTCTTTATGATGAACTCTTTCTTCCAGGCGATCTCTCTGCCAGAAAAAGCCAACTGTCAAAGTTGAAGACCGAGTGTGACAGCATAGTTTCCGGGACACTTGAGATTTTGAGTGAGATTGAGAGGTTCTATGGGCAGCTGTACACATCATCGTTGGAGCCACATGCAAGTGTGAGTAACGATCCAAACAGAATCTTATTGACACTATTCCGATGATATCCCGGATGTCAGTCTGAGCAAGATTAGAATGGCTCTCCAGCACCTTAAAAAAGCAAGGCCCCAGGCGAGAATATAAGAATTACAGCAGAGCTTCAAGTGGGTGGAAAACCGGTATTTGAAGTCATTCAAAGCTCTTTAATTCCGTCCTCCATGGTGAGACTACTCCAGAGGCGTGGAGCAGAAATACAGTGGTCTTATTCATCAAGAAAGGCGACAACGCTCTAAGGACTACAGACCGATTTCCCTTGAGCCGCGTGTACGTGCTGTTTTCGAGAGCCATACAGAATCGTCTCGCACGCAGACTTGACGACTTCCAGCCTCGAACAAGCCGGTTTCCGAAAAGGCTTTAGTACCATAGACCACATACATACCCTTCGGCAAATTGTACGAAGACCGAAAGTACAATCTACCACTTTGCTTGCCTGTGTGGACTATGAAGCTTTGATTCCGTCGAAATTTGGGCGTTACTGGTCCCTTAGCGGTGCCAAGTTGACTGTCGGTATATCGAAGTGCTGAAGTGTTTGTACAGTAGGGCACAATGGCTACGAGTGCAAAATCTGAGTATGAAACCTATCCAACTGCAGAGAGGTGTAAGACAGGGTGACGTTATATCCCGAAACTCTTCACCGCTGCATTGGAAGACGTTTTCAAGCTACTCGACTGGAAAGGATACAGTATCAACATCAATGGCAGTACATCACTCACCTTCGATTTTCCGACAATATATTCCTTATGGCAGAATCGCTGGAACCCTATTAGATATGCCAATGACCTCAATAGTGTCTCCCAACGGGTAGGTCTTAAGATGAACATGGACAAAACAAGATCATGTTTAATATCCATGTCACACCTACTCGTATGCCGGTAGTTGTTGGGAGCACTAAGCTCTCGAAGTTGTTGACGAGAATGTTTACCTGGACAAATTGTCCGACTAGGTAAGTCCAACTTCGACCGAGAGGTCAATCGACGGATTCAACTCGGCTGGGTAGCGTTCAGGAAATTACGACATCTTCTCGTCAGGTATACCTCAAAACCTGAAATCAAGTTGTACAAGCCAGTGCGTGTTGCCAGTGATAACTTATGGATCTGAGACGTTTCACTGCTGGCCGTATGAGGACGCTCAAGGTTGCTCAGCGAGCTATGGGCGCTATGCTCGAGGTTTCTCTTGCGTGATAAACTTAGAAATGAGGATATACGTAGTAGAACTAGGTGGCAGACATACCTCAACGGATTGGTAAGCTGAAGTGGCAATGGGCCGGCCAAATAGCTCGAAGAACCGACAACCGATGGGGAAAAAAGTTCTCGGTGGCAGCGTACCTCGTACCGGTGAGGCGAAGTGTAGGGCGTCCCCCACTAGATGGAGTGACGACCTGGAAAGACATGCAGGAAGTCAATGGATGCAGGTGGCTCAAGACCGTGCTTTGTGGCATCCAGGGGAGGCCTATGTTCAGCAGTGGATTGTGAAGGGCTGTAATGATGATGATGATGAAACATTTATTTGTATACAACATTGAAGTAGTATATTCAATATTAAAAAAACATGCGTGAGTGTCGTGGAATACTCAGTTGGAACGAAATTCCTGTCGTAGTATATTATTGATAAACGTATTATATTATTCATTAACAAATACAAATAAATTAATTACTAGCGTCTATTAAAAATGAAGCGTCATTTAAAAAAATTCTTTCATGGCAAGATAAGGAGATGGATATTCCATCTCGCTTCCTCGCCACCAAGGCCGTCTACACTACGTCAGGAAGGATCGTGACGGAAAAATCTTACATTTTTGTCGGCTAGCCCCATCCGCAAATTCGTACCGTCCGATAAGGAACTTCGGTCCAAAACTATAAAAAATTAAAACTAAAAACTTGAATTATCATACAGTCCTATTCCATTGTTACCGTGCCAAGGAATACTAAACATTGGATAAAACTAATTTTTCAATTTATAAGCGTTTAATTTAAGTTAAGTTAAGTTTACTTATTTTATTTTTATATATATTATGCTTTACCTTTTATGGTCACGGCAGGGTGGCTGTGCTGCTTGACATCCTTATGTAATAGTTAACCAGGGTTGTCTTCTGCTTTTGAATATTAATTCTTAGTCCGATCTACGTAAAATGAAAAAGAAAGTAAAGTTTGTACGAGTCGAAAATGGACCAAAATAGTTGAAATAGTAATGTGTATGACAAATATGTATTGTTTGGACACTCTTTGTTTATGTTATGACTGTTTGTGCCAAAATAAAGGTAATGATAAATCGCCAGCCTATTTACGAAGTCAAAGTAATCAAGAATTTACTGCGAACAATGTTCTCTTGAGATTTCAGTCTATTGCTTTGATTAAAATAACTTGATTAAGAGTATTCAAATTTCAGCTGTCTATCAAGTTTACAATTCAATCACCAATAGACTATCAGATCTTCAATTTATTTTATCGAATTATAATGCTGAATTGCTCTCAAATGGACTTCAATACTTAAATACAATAAAAAAAATTGATACTTTTTTTTTATAATAATAAAAAAATTGATAATTCACATATATGCAATTTTATTCGCATGCTAAACCAACTAGCACACGGTGACACTGCTGGTAACTAAACACCAAAAGTAAAAAAGTAAAGTAACAGAATACATGTGTTCCACCGATGAACACTAGCTTTCTTCCTTTCAGTGAAAGTTTTTCCTGAAAGTTTTTGAGTAATCAATCATGTCCTCAAAATATTCTTAATCTAAGTAATTTCCTCATATGCAAGGAAGACACTATCGAAATTTCAATTAATTTCATCAGTGCCAGTGAAGAACTCCCGGACAAAATGCATTCATAAACCGCTTAACTTTCACTAACTGGTGATGCGGAGCAGAATTACAGATTCTTACTAAAGATAATTAGCAGAACCAAGGAAATAAAAAAAAAATTTTTAAGCAAAACTCAAAAATTAATAAAATTAAGCCCAAACACAAGCATGCCTGTTTTTATAGAAGAGGTAAACAAGCATGCGGCTCATCTGATAGTAGTGACAACATCCGCAACACTAAGGTTTGTTGCCGGCCTCTTGGAAAGGAGTAGGCCCTTCCCTTGAAGGAAAATCTCTGCAAGACTTTCTGTTCTCCTTTGCATGAATACAGCCACTATAATAATACGAAAGCAGATGTCAGACATTTACTTTGAACGTTAGATATTTAAAAACTTAGAATTCAACGGAGTAAAATTTCGTAGAATTAATTTTATTTATTGTGTAGCTTTCAAATAAATATACATTGTATTGAGACTATTATTATTCCAATAACAATTATGAATAGATTTATGCAGGATTTTAAAGTTTACAAATTTCTTTTGGCTGCCGTTTAAGAATACAACACTAACAAACCAGTTGATTGCGAACACGAATGAAATAGATAAAATTGTACATATTGTACTCGAACGCTGAAATCCCAGTTGAGTCGTCACAAGTCACAATTTTTAGCGCTGCAGGTAAGTAAATAACTTTTGAATATTTTAAAACTAGTGAGTTGCATAGGCTATCTTTCAATTGTAGTTGTTGTTTAACTATATATACCGGGTGATTGGGAGATGGGTGCAAAGCTTTCAAGGGGCGCTAGTATAGACAATTTAGAACCATTTAAGCCATGCTAGTCTTAGATGAAGTCTAAGCATTTTTTTTAAATAAGTTTTTTAGATTTTTAGCGAAAATGCCAAAAATTTTCTAACTATTATTTATGGCCAAATTAAACAATTAAAAAAATGCTTTTTATTTTATTCTATTAAATTCAGCGCGAACAAAAAATGGCGACCGTGACAGGACCCTGCTACTAAAACGGGTTTTTGCGAGTACGTGGGTCAACGGAGGAAGGACACTAGAAGGTCAACGCCACGTCGTGCATCGCAGTACCTGGATTGCCTGGGCTACTACCAGCAGCAAGTTAGGACTACACTGCTCACCGTGCAGCTAGATCGTCTTTCGCCGAGCCGCCCGATGCTAATTCAACCACTCGGAGCCTCACGCCTATTCAAGCAAACAGCACCGAGCGGTTGGAGCTACGCTACTTCTCCGGCTCAGCAACGCCTGCCTGCCTACCTAACTGTGTGCCCGTTCCTATTATATCCTATTTATTCCCCTCAGTTTGTGCAAATAGTGTCGCTAGGTTTTCTAAAGTTGTGCAAACTATCGCCTAATTTCATTTCTGATGAGCTTCTTTCCACTTATTTCTTTGTAAATTATTCCTAAAGCCTTTATAAGCGCTAAAATTAAGTGTACCCAGCTAGAACATATAAAAGTTGCATCCAATATTGCAAGTCATGCTTTATACTACGTAACTTTCATTACGCTTAAGTTCACTAAATAGCTAGTACTGTAAGTAATTAGTTCATTTTTTTAGAAATTAGGGTGACAAACGAGCACTCAGTCCACCTGGTAAGTGGTTGCTGTGGCCCATAGACATCTACATCTATCTTCGTTTGCGAATCAAAATGCAGATGCGTTGTCAGCCGTGAGGACTAAGATGGAATACCTCTTTCCAGTAAAAGGTCTCCGGTTCTCCACTCACCTGAGCAACAGCATTAAGCTGCTATTTTACTTCAGTATTCTGTGAGAGCGTGGTCCTTCCCCGGTCGAGCCGACCCATTCGTGCTACAACTATACTATTAATATAGCTGCAGCATGGCTCTACCACGAATAAAAATCACTACACATTCCCATTTTGATTTACAACCAAACAAGACACAAGCACAACACCAACAATAATATAGTTGTAAATCTGTAAATTCAGACGAATAAATCTTTTAGAAGATCTACGATTTCTTTCTTTTGTTCATCGCGAACAAAAAAATGGCATAAGTAAGCAATCTAATAAGACATGTTTTAAGCACATGTATCTTAAGATAATTTTTTACACAAGTTTGAATTTTATGAAAAAATCTAAAATTTATAAATACTGCGTTTAGCTCTCATTTAAAAAACTAGGCTAGGTTTTTCGTTCAAACCCTCTTTGAAAACATGTGATTATCGCTCTTTGTTTTGAGGTATCATTCATGCCGATCATGTGTAAAGCAAAGGAGTGGAATAAGTTGCCAGCATCTGTTTTATATCCGATTACAGTGTCATCAAATCATTCAAGTGTCTTCAAAGCGAAAGTGAACAGGTTTTTGTTAAGTATTGCGCTTTACCATCTTCAGCTGCATCACTTATCATCAGGTTGGATAGTGGTCAAGCACTGACTTAGAATAGTTAAAAAATAACTTTTTTTCTTTTATATTTAAACTTAGGTTATTGATGCTGTGTAATTTGTTGTTTTGTTATATGTTCTAACCGGAATATCTTCATAGACTTCATGTTTCCTCCTCGATCCAGCTTTTTATAATTCCGTAATTAAACAACAAACCCATATAGCTATGTCCGTTCGTCCATCCATCCGTCCGTCTGTCAGTCCGCGATTTTCAGAGACCCTACGAGGCTAAATCTGTAATTTGGCATAGTTATAGATATTAAAACGTGAAATAAAATCTTAAAAAGAATTTTTATTTTGGGTACCTCCCATACAGGTAAAGGGAGGATGATTTTTTTACCGTCTATTCATCGTGGGGGTATCGTTGGATAGTTCTTTCAAAAACACTGGGGGCATGGAACAAAATATGTCTCATAACATCTCATAACATATGTCCCCCTCCCATTTACCAACTAAACCGCTGTTTTTGAAAATATGAAAAGCATTCACGATATTAGTATATATAATGAAGTTAAGAGGAAACCTATCACAGCTAAGTAGAATTGACAAGTTAACGAGTAATAGTCGACGCACTTATAAAATGACTTAAAACTAGTTATTATAACTTCGTTCGTTACGGTCATATATATCTTAGGGTTGAACTGCCGGGAATATGTAGATAGATAGTCAACTATGACCATCTTTGTGGACTTGGCACATGTGAATAATTTGATGTATGAGCTGTATTATTTTCAAATCGAAAAGTTTTTTAAACCTTATTTGAATACTACTCCCTATAAGTCTGATTGGAAAATAAGTCCTTTCAATAACCATCGTCCTATTTCGGCCCGTTTTTAGTCCTTATAGCAGTCAAACCGCAAATTCACTTAATGTGCTCATTATCAAGACAGCCTCTTCTAAGTTCACATATTGTGACGGGCAACTACGGAACCATACCTATTTTTGTGCGTGACCGACATGGCCAATTTTCATTACTCTTAATTTTGACAGCTCACGATAGGGATGGGGTGGTGTATAATCGTTAATGAATATATTCGATTATTATTCTCATAGAACTTGCAATCGATAGTTGCATGTTTATGCTGTATGGATTTGGAATTTTGAACAATTTCTTATCTATTGAATTAATAATAAATTATTAATACGATAATAAACTCCCTCCCACAATAAGGAATTCGCCTCGTGCATATTTTTATTTGGTCAGTTAGACTATTTAGTAGAATACGTGCAAGTCGAAATAATTTTTGTGAAAGGGCTTGGTGAAATAAAACAAGGACTTGTAGCTTAAGCTACTTATTATTAAAATAGTGGTGCACAACTTAAATCAAGTTCATTATTATCATCATCATCATCACTAGGCTCCTGGAACTGTCCCTTACGTTGATTATTAATTCTTGTTCACAAACTCTGTCAAGTGGACATCTCCTTCCAGTCTTCAGGTATATTTTTTGTGTGTTCACGACTTTTCTCCAGTCGTCCCAGTAACGATTATCACAGGCATTTCGCAATAAAGTCAGCATTATCTTAGCCGTAAATGGTGTGATGTGTTATGTTGGCTGCATGACCTAAAAAATTAAAAAAATTAAGTATCTATATATGTAGTAAATGTAGGTACTAGGTATAATGACAAAAACAAACGCTGACATGACCCAAATCCGTTCGATGGCATTGTAATAATGATATGGTGGCAATCTAAGCACCGTATGGCCATGTTGTTCAGCGATTTCATCAAAAATGTAGGTTGGCTTTCTGGGTATGTTTTCTTTCACTTATCGGACCAATTTATGTTTCAACATATTTTCATTGGCTTCAATGCCTTTGCTCTGCAGCTAAGATATAAGCTCCAGTTTTCTTCTGCTGGATATTGGAGCTTTGTCCTTTTATGGAATGGTGGTGCATTATCCATAATAATCATATGTGGTTCATGAAGATTTTTTTCAGTAATGGCAAAACAAGTTTGCGCGTTTACCGCTAAAGAACCTTTGTCGTGTCTCCTCGGTTTCCGGCACTCCTTGTTGCCTCAGCCAGTATCGGAATCCTCGTCGACATTCGAGTGACGGTGCAGTTCGTGGTCACTTGGAAGAGCCAAATTGGCCTCTAAAAGCTTGCGTGCTCAGCAGAGCGGGACAGTGTTTCATGCCGGCTGCGCCTGCAACTTTACAAAGCGCAGGTTCGGCCTCACATGAATCTGTTCCCATCTCTGATAGGGCTCCCCAGTGCCAGCTCCTTCCACTGACCGCATCCAGCGCAGGCGGCTCAAGATCGTCGACGACCGGGTCCTTTCCGATCGGCTCGATTCATTAGCGCTGCGAAGATATTTGCATCTCTTGCATTTTCTTTCGCATTTACCGAGGTGCTCTGAATTGTTCGGATTAATCCAGCCGCCACATTTCACGAACGCACATCGCGGCAGAACTCGATACCATCCACACATCTGGATGATTGGCGGTCCACCACTGTGCGATTTAGAAGATATTTTGCCTCGCACAACTTCCTTGTGGAATAGTTTACCACAAGGAAGTTGTTACGAGGCATGATATCGGACCGATACGACTTAGGGACCTTCGAAAGAGCCTACTCCTTTTTAAAAGGCCGGCAACGCATGTGCAATTCCTCTGGTTCCCCTGGTGTTGCAGTTGTTCATGGGTGGCGGTAGTCACTTACCATCAGGTGAGCCGCATGCTCGTTTGCCCCCTCTCCTATAAAAAAAAAACACTCTTTGAACTTTTCGAAATTCATCTCCTCATGATATTCTGTTGTTTCTGTTGATTTGAAAGCCAACAAACACATGGGTACGAAAGCGTTTGCCGTCCCTGCGTGCGCAATTATCAGGCGTTGACCTTTGTCTTCGGGCACTTTGATGACTGATTGTGCCGTGTCATCAGTCCACGCTTTCGGTACAGTGTGATTCGCATTAAGCCACGTCTCACGAATTTGAAATATGTTTGGCTTTTCTCAAAAAATCCACCCGTGCCAAGGAAAAATCTGTGGGCTCCATTATTATTTTTCTTTTATCGCATTTTTTATAAGCGAAGCCAATTTTGTGTAATATGGTGGCCAATGACTGCAAACTGCCTTTAAATAATTCAAAGTCTTTATGGGACACTATTAATTTTCTTAGTGTTGTATATTCAGCACGTCTATAATACGGGTATACATGGTTGCTTATTGCGGCGGCATTAAAGTCATCAATCAGTGATACTGAAACTCCTTCTTTTCTTATTCAGCGTCGACAATTTTTCCATGTCTTCCTCTATCGCAGGTTGATGATGACTTGCCATACTTTTCTTGCGTTATACTCGACACCGTTCTGCGACCGATGCCAGAGCATCCGCAACTCTGTTGCCAACGGGTTTACAGGCAACAACGGTCAGCCATTTCAGACACTCACGTTCAAAATAATCTCGCAAGTGAACCACAAATTCGCGACATTCGTTATTCAACACAGTCTTTTTCATTCTTTTTGGCATTTTGTAAACAGAAATAACATAAACCTAACGAAAAACTCAACAAAACCTCAACAAAAACAGTAGATAGCAGAAAATAACGAAAACGTACAAGGCACTAACGGCGTGGCATCAGAACTCGTACTGATTACAAAATGACTGACTGACAAGTATGACACTGTAATGTTGCCACAATCTTATAGACAATATATACTATTTTTGATTCCATATTTCCATTTCATATTTTCAGAATAACAGCTGACAATATAGGTCTGATATAAATCAGTACCGTTAATAGAACATATTTTACCAATAAAGGCCAATTCAGCCATACATATTTACGTGATTTTTATAAATTCGATTTATATCAAAACCGATTTTTGATAGTCTGTGGTTGTTCGTTATGACATGGCATAGTTTAGCGTGGTACATCACTATCGTAAGTGGGCGGTACCCATCGATGAAGTACAACAATATCTGTATGCAGTTTATCTAAAATACGAAACTTCATAGGCGTGAGCTGACAAAATTATCAGCTAACTTTGACAGAGTATAGTACATCAATAGTACTGTTTTACGTGTTATTTAATATTAGTTTTTAACTTTAATTAATAACCGTTTATAGTGTAGTGGCGGTGAAAAATATCCTACCCTATCTGCCCATGGATGTCGTAAGAGGCAAGAGAAACTAGAGGCAGAATTTGGGCAGCAGCATCTTTCTTATAACAGCAAAATAGCAATAAGAAACGGCGGTTGTAACCCGGTCGCCAGGCGTGGCATCTTCAATATACCCCATGGCGAGTGTTACAAAGAGATGGCTCCCAGTCCTGGCGGCCCCGCTTTTCCTCCTGGCTACGGTGACGGCCATGGTAACGGCGCGGTAAGGGTGCTGAGAATCTGTGGTGGAAATTCGTTTGCCACTAAAGACAATTGACTAACATTTAACGCACACGTGGTAGAGCCACGCTGCAGCTATATTATGGTTGTAGCACGAATGAGTCGCCACGCTCTCACATAATACCAGCGTAAAATAGCAGCTTAATGCTGCTGTATTTCGTATGGTGAGTGTAGAGAACCGGAGGCCCTTTTTACTGAAAACGAGGCATTCCATCTTAGACCTAAGGGGTGACAATGCATCTGCATTTGGATTCTTAATTGAGGATAAATGTAGATGTCTATGGGCCACAGTATCCACTTACCATCAGGTAGACTGTGTTCGACTCGTTTGTCACCCTATACTATAAAAAAACACACACACTGAGGACTGACGAGAAGATTCTGTAGCTGAAAGAAGAGATAAACAAGTTATGCTAGAATATTATAGGATAATCTGA
Organism: Parnassius orleans; assembly: GCA_029286625.1. NCBI lineage: Eukaryota > Metazoa > Arthropoda > Insecta > Lepidoptera > Papilionidae > Parnassius > Parnassius orleans. The sequence continues at coordinate 54,048 of JAGSMP010001067.1, read as the reverse complement.
GGTCCGAAAAGAGGGAGAGGACACGGTAATTCTCGAACCCAGCAACTTATTCTATCACCGAGAGGGCGACCATTTCTCCCAAGGAGGTGTCGGATTTATCGTCCACAAGTCTATCGTTAATAACATTGTTAAGATTGGGAGTGTACCGACAGGTTGCGTACCTAATACTCAGAATTACGAAACGGTATTTGCTGAAGGTCAAACAGGCTTACGCACCAACCTCGGCACATCCCGATGAGAAGGTGGAGGAAATGTATGAGAATATCTCTAGAGCCATGCATGCATGCCTCCAAAACTCACTATACGGTGTTAATAGAGACTTGCGCAAAATAGGCACAAGAACGGTGAGCTGAAGATAGGAAATTTGAATAGAACAACGGAACCCAAGAGGCCAGCAGCTGGCCGACTTCATGAACAGAGAGGGACTCTTTACGATGAACTCTTTTCTTCGAGAAGCCCACTAAAAGTGGACTTGGTTGAACCCCAACGGTTCGACAAAAAATGACATTATAATGACTAAATGGCAACTGTTCAGTGATCACGAGGGTGAAAACTGGCAGAGATCATACAGTGTACAATACAGTGGACGATATGGATATAAAGCTCGTGGAAACTGTCTATACGGTCGGAGCTAAGTTCTGCAAGATCTGTCGGAGAAGAGCCCAAAAGCTCTCCGATCATACTCTTAATCTCATGGCTGTTAGAAGGGAAATGTAACTGCAGTCTTTAGGAGATATGACAGCATATAGGCAACTAAACAGACAGATTTCTAAATGCATGCGACGGAATTTGCGCAACTTCAATTCTGAAAGACATGAATGTGGTAGCATCGTTTCAGGACACCTGAGATTTTCAGTGAGATTGAGAGATTCCACAGGCAGCTGTAGACGTGGTCTTTGGATACACACGCAAGTGTGAGTAACGATCCAAGATCAAGTGTAATCCGACACTATTCCGATGATATCCCGGACGTAAGTCTGAGCGAGATTAGAATAGCTCCAGCACCTTAAAACGGACTTACAGGAGGTTTGTGAGGCAGAGACCACTAGATGGAGTGACGGCCTGGTAAGACGTGCAGGAAGTCGATGGAAGCAAGTAACCTGCTTCATCGACTTTCGACCATTTTTGGAATTCCTTGGGAGGCCTATGTTCAGCAGTGGAATTGTGAAGGATTGTAATGATGATTATGATGAAGTACGATATTTTTTCGTAGTTAGGAATTTTTAAGGCTGCAAAGTCACGCAAAGTACAATTAAATTTGACTATATTAAACTAAGTTTTAAACTACCCAGAACGGCAACGTAAAGCAGTTTCAAAATTGCGAACTGTTTGTAATGTAGTAATTTCGCCAGCTAAATGTGACGATAAAGTCAAATCCCTACAACGGGTGAGACCCATGTCTGGCTGTGAACTCTTTCATATATTATGGTTTTATATAGAATAAAGGTGACGAGCACATAATCGACCTGAGAGAAAGTGGATGCTATGACCCATAGACGTCTATATCCATCATCTACTATGAATCGAAATGCAGACGCGCTGTCACACCAACTAACATGGAATGCCTCGTTTCAGTAAAAGGTCTCCGATTCTCTACACTCAAAATATTGTACGCACTATTCTACTGTTTTGAGGCACTCTGCCTACCGCCAACGATGAACGAGAAGCGGTAAAAGCAAAACTAGATAAGGGTTGGCGAGCAGCGAGAAGCGAGTGTAGTTCTGATTTAGTTTACTTTTAGTTTTGTCGCTGGACAATTCGTGCTCGGATCCGCTGTATGCTAAATGACCACTGGTTGGTCTCTCGCCGTGCGTTCTGACCGGCCGAGCATCGCTGAGCGAGTTTTATCTTTGATAACTCTTGACGCTGCGACAAACTAGTGGAAAAGTTCCTCGCCGCTAGTATGAACAGCCAGCGATTAACTATTAATACATGTATCACACACACACACACACACACACACACACACCATTGTTCGTTTCTTGAGCGAGAGAATATAATGGATAGCTAATCGCTTCGTCGTCCGGCGGTGGGACAAGTGCCCACGATGGGATTCTGAGAGCGTAATCCTATCCCGAGTGGCTCTACCATATAAAAACAAGTCAATCAGTAAACTTTTTAATATACCGCGTTTTAAAACAGACTAAAATGTATAAAACTTCTTCTTCTTCCTTTGTTTATTTTCATATTATTACATTGTCATCCGATTTTGAGCTATGTTCGAAATATTTATTTATTTATTTAACTCATCGGGAGTGGTTTAAAATCAATACCCGAACATACAGATACAGACATAGTACACAAAAGCGTATGCGCATAACGGAGCGTATAAAATATAATAAAACAAACTTAATACAACACGTATTGATTATTATATCTTTGAATACATATGATAATAATTTTACACTAAGAAAATTACAAAATATTCATAATTTGTTATGTCATAAAATTATTAGTTACAAATTCCAAAGGTGTTTGGTGGAACAACTGCGAAACCGAATAACTTTTGTTTAACGATATTTATAAATTCCTTCATAATATTATTATTTATTTTTGCCGTCCATACGACGTAACATGAATAATTCTAAAATAAGCAATTTTAACTTTTATTAGAATAAGATAGCCCAACCGTTGAACACGAGCCTTATCAGTCCGTTAGCGTTCTTTGAAAAGAGCGGAAACACGTTCAAGCGTTGCCAAATTGCGTCTACTAAAATGAATATTATGACGATATCATCACATGTATATAATATCAGAGCATTTCTGAAATTTACCTGCAAGTAATTTACATGTTTTAAATAACCAAATAAATTTTTAAATAGACATCATGGACATAATATTTTCTAATTCTTTAACGAAGTTTTGAAAGATTAAGAACAAAATACTAAACATTGTTGGCATCTTAACTTTTCTATAATTAAATAATATAATAATAGTATTTATGACAATTACTGTAATATTTAAATTAAGTGTTACTAAAACTTTATGGATTTTTCGCCTGGTGAGATTAGGAAAGCCCATAGCGTTTTTTTTTGTTATTTAGTTGTATCAGGAAGTTACTGCTGCCCGTCTGAAATCTTCCTGTCAATCTCAAAACTGAGGTTTTTCATATCAAGTTAAATAAGATTCTTTTTAAAATGTTGACGAAGTTTTTAATGTAATTATTAAGACGGTATTCTAGTTGTTAATGTGAGATATCGCTTTATTCACTCGAAACGGCCAAAAAATTAAACATTAAATAAAAAGTAAGTTTACTCGACTTAGTCTATTATTTATTCTGTGACATAGTTCCTTGAAGTCGGCTTTTACTTTTTATTAAAATTTTAATTTCCTTTTACCGCTACCAAACGGTCGTCTAGTCTATATTATTACAGACTAGCGTCAGTTATTTAAAATTACTTATTTTCCAAGATGGGAGAGATCGGATATTGCGGTCACCAACGGCTCGATAGCGTAGCGGTTAAACATCTAGCTTCGGCGTTAGTTTACGAATAACTATTTCCGTGTCTGGATCCGCTGATATCTAGGTGGCAATGGGCTGGACATATAGCTCGAAGAACCGACAATCGATGGGAAAGAAAGGTTTTACAGTGGCAGTTTCGTAAAACTCTCAACAATACCGGAGAAAATCCTGAAGTATGTGGGTAAGAAAACTTCGTCTTAGGCCTACGGCGAATGTACATGACCGCGTCACGATATTCTGTCGCGACGACAAGCTCCGAAATAAAGAAATACCGCCTCGGCTTCCACGGGTGACTTCTGGATCTCGACAACAGTGGCCCCTACCGGGTCCAAATGTGAATCTAAACCCATACAAATGCACACAAAAAAATTCATCAAAATCAGTCCAGCCTTTTGGAAGGATTTCAGTCACATACACACGGACAGAAGAATTATATATAGTTAATAGCGATCCGCCCCGGCTTCGCACGGGTGATTTCTGGATCTCGACAACAACGCCACCTACCGGATCTAACTGTGAATGTAAGCCGTAAGCCATCTAGGGGCTCACTCAAATACACAAAAAAAAATCATCAAAATCGGTCGAGCCATTTTCGAGTTTTAGTAAGACTAACGGACAGAAATGGATTTTTATATATAGACAAATTTTATACATAGGAGATAAAGATAGCCGACACGGTCGCTCTTTATCTGCTTCGTTTTCATTATTTTTATACTTAACCAAGCATAAAAGATCTTTCTTCTTGTGGTTAATTCGTATTTAACTCTAATTTTGTCGTTACTCCTATCTATATTAAACACAGAAAATACCGATTGAGGTTAAGCCGCGTAAACGAAGTTCATCACGATAAAATCCTTTGATGTGCGCGGATTTACCAACAGCGGAGCGTAGCACGAGATCGCGAACAGCATGTTAAGGTAATTAGTCTTTAAAAATTTAGTATACTATAATTTAATAACAAAAGAAAGGTATAATATACCGGGGTATATTAATCAAAAAGCATTAGAAGCCCAATGCGGTTTTTTTTGGCAGCATAAATACAAATTAACCTACTGGAAATCACATTTAGTATTTCGTATAAAATTTTTTTTGTTGCTCATTTGTTCATTCTTCATTTGTTGGTAATTAGGGTCTTACTTAGCCCCTCTTATTTTTGCGAAGATTATTAGCTCCACGTCATGCAAATAGTCAATTTGTCTAACCAATAAGAAACACATTAGGACATTCGCTACGCATGTTACATTAAGACCTTACCCTTGTAATACTGCTATGGTCTTAATTATATTATAAGTATTCTTTTTTCCAACTGTATTTGTATTTATACACAAAAAAAATGCATCTTGGATTCTAACAATAACGTGAATAGGTTTGCTACTCCGGGGTGGAACCACGCCAGCGCCATCGTGAAAAACGAGGTGACTGTTGCCAGTGATGACTAACGGAACTGAAATGTTTATCAATAACTGAAAGTTCTTCACTCACTTCTAATTTCACCTGCTAAAGTAAATTAAATTAATTCATTTAGTGTCGATGATCTTTATGAATTTGGCGTTAAACTACCTCTGACCAAAAAGCCGCATTTTAACATGGAAGTAATATGTACTACGTACTAGAAAGGACACAGGGACTTAGTTGTTTGCAACTACAACGACAGAAAAAAGCTCATATTAAGTATGACATCTGGACGTCTAACACTCTCCCCGAGACTAAGTATGCTGTAAAACATCTGAAACGTCGGGAATTAAAAGTATGTGAGTTTTGTTTAATTGATAGAATGTTTCAAAAGCAAAATGTTATCGTGTAGCTTCTGTTGTAGATAACAAATTATCGGGATAACTATTTGAACTAGATGTTTAAAATGACCTTTTATGAAGCAAATTCCTTTTTTATTCCTCTCTGTTATGATTAAAAGCTATATTTAAAATTAATTTAATAAAATATCAGTGTTTAATACTTATGTAATAATTTTAAGTTAGAGAACATAAGAATATTATACTATTTATTCTACTTCTAATTTATTAAATATATTTCACTCTCGAAGCCAAATCATTTGAATGAACACACACACATAATGATACAATTATGTGGAAAACGTTAATCTTTTTCACAATCTTGCCTCACCAAAGAAACGTAAAAACCCGTGAACAAAATACACGGATGATACGAAATACATGAGTATAACAATTGAAGATAGAATTAAATATATTATTAGGTTTATATCCGCAATACGATACATCGAATTGTCAATTCTCTTCAATATTTTAGTTATTATTTCTCTCTTTTTATTAAGACAATAATAAAAATTCTGCAGTAAATTGAAGTTACGATTACAAACTCTGGTGTAACTCAATTTATAGCTCTCAGCGCTTTGCTATGACAAACTTAATTAATGTTTGTACATTCCCGTGAAACTAACTTGCTTAGGAAATGCAAATTCGACTTAAATAGGGTATATCATATTCTGGAATTATCTAAATTAATAAGTAAATAAATATTTTAATAAATCTATCGTAATCATTATTTAACAAAAATATTTTCAAAAAAGAAACTAAGGAAAGAGGCATCAACATGATTGCCATTCATGTCCACCAATGCATGTCTACCATTGTTAACGATTTTCTTCTATTCCCGGGTTTGAATCCCGGGTCGGGCTAAAATTGTATTGGGTTTTTGTGTCTAAAAAATTCTCAGTAGCAGCCCGAAGTCAGGAATTTGGCGGTGGTTAACTCCCATGCCTCGGAAAGCACGTAAAGCCGTTGGTCTTGAGCCTGATCACTTTACGGTCGTATCGGATTGCCGGGACATCGTACTATGAGAGTAAGGGAATAGAAAGTGCACCTGTGTTTGCGCATACACTTGGGCATTTTAATCGTATTCTGCGCAGATGGCTAGTCTATGTTGAGACTGGCCACCGTGACCGAAATTCGGTCTGGAGGACATTATTATTTTCATTATACTTAGTTTCTTAGATAAGTGTTACGTTTGCAATAGCAGTTTGTTTTTACTTTATCCAGGGCTTCTGAGGCGAATTTACGATTATATGCCTGGATTAAGGTATTGGAATGTTTTAGCTTGGTTAGCAGACCAGATCTTAATGATTTTTTGTGGTAAAGAGTTTAAAGGGTCCAATAAATGGTTCTGGACCAAATTGTTACTCTTGTACCCCTCTTGTTCTAACATGTTGACTTGTTCATTGCTCACAATACCCGCATGACCCGGAAACCCTCTCAAAACGACCCTGTTGTTACACCCCAGGGTGATTAAACGGTTTGCACAGTCTCCCACTAGCTTTGAGGTCAGTAAGTTTGATCCGAGTGCTGGCAGTGCTGCTTGACTGTCAGAATTTATTATATAATACGGTTGACGTAGTGTTTTTGCACTTGGATATCCGCATAACGTATAATGGCGTAAATTTCGGCTTGGAAGATAGAAGCAAATTTGCCCAATTTACACTAAGCTTGAATTTGGGGCGTTCTCCGTAAAACCAAAGCCTATGTCGAGGCCCGTTTTTGACCCATCGATATGCCATATTAGGCTACCGACCTCAGATGTGACCTGTCCACAAGGTAGGTAGTTCCACTATATAATTTTATTAAAAGTGTAAAGTGGATGTAAGCACACACGTAAGAATATATGGATGACAATAACCCCAAGGACTGGTGTGATTGCTACCAAGCTATTCCTGATTTGTATTGTGTAGTTAATTGTATAATATAATACGTAATTGTAAAACTTTTTTTTAATCTCGCTTAGTTTCTTGCTGGTTCTTCCAAGCAGAGGTATTTTCCGAGCCAATGGTAAATTAAACATAAGATTGATTTTCAATAAGTTTCATTTATAATCTATATTGAATTAAAGATTTCTATTTCAATTTCATGATATCTGAGATCATTCATAAAGCCGGTGTTTCTTTCATTGAGTCAAGCAAGGATCTTAATCTGCAGAAAAGCAAGCTAAAACCGCCCTTAGCGTTGACCCTATACAAACTAGCCCTCGCCTCCTTGTCTACAAAAAGATCAAGGGGCTTTAGGAATAGAAGTGCATTAAGAGCCGCTCCGGGCGAGGTTTGTATCGCTCCTATTTCCATTAAACAGGCATTCCTTTGCAAGCTATTTAACTTGTCTGCAGTCGTATTTTGGTTGGCCTTATTACTCCAAACAATGTAGACATAGGTTATAATCGACTTCACTGTGCTACTGTACAGCCACAGGATTATTCTTGCAAACGCATGCTCCAGTTGTTCCCAACCATACGATTGCACGTACCTAGAGTAGTTTTAGCATTGTGCCACAAGTTGTTAGACCAATATTTTGTTTTATGCATTGTTTTCATACACTTACTTTTATACGTGGTAGAGCCATGCTGCAGCTATATTAGTAGTATAGTTGTAGCACGAATGGGTCGACTCGAACGGGGAAGGACCACGCTCTCACAGAATACCAGCGTAAAATAGCAGCTTAATACTGCTATGTTTCGTATGGTGAATGTAGAGAACCGGAGACCCTTTTTACTGGAAAAGAGGCATACCATCTTAGTCCTCACGGCTGACAAGGCATCTGCATTTTGATTCGCAAACGAGGATAGATGTAGATGTCTATGGGCCACAGCAACCACTTACCAATAGGTGGACTGTATACTCGTTTATTATACTTATTTTTTTGAGAAATACATATTCATATTTACTGTATTACAACTTACACACTGACGATAGTCTCTTTGAGCAACCCATCTTTTAAAGTTACATCCTATGTGTACGTTACACTGCTGGGCACAAACTTACTTTCAGATGTTTATGAGCAATAAGTCTGCTGCATAAGCGACTCCAAAACGTGTTACGTGACTTCGCATGCTCGTAAAATATATTATTACATGGTAAATTTGTACGCCTGTACGTGGTAAATTTGTACTTAAAATTGCAATTAACAATTTAATTGGTGCCGGCGCGGTCGAACCCGGGTTGTTCGCGTACTCAGAAATTTACGGCGAGCGCTTAATCCCTAAGCTACCACAGTTCGGAATATTTTTTATGTATTACTGAAATTAAAAACCAATGCTGTCACATCGCTAATATTATTTTATGCACCTGTAAATCCAAGGTTCTACAAGCGGTACGTAGACGATACTTTCACAATTTTACCATCAGAAAAAGGAAAGTAACAGCATTTTAGAACAAATCAATTCCATAAACTCTAAAAGTCAATTTACTACAGAGTTAGAGGTAAACAATTCCTTAGCCTTCCTAGATGTGTTAGTCATCTGAAATTCTATCAACACCATAGGTCACACTGTGTATAGGAAAAAGACCCATACTAACCGATATTTAAACGGAGAATTTCACCATCATCGTTCAAAATTAGCTGCTGTGGGCAAAGCTTTGTTACAGAGAGAGCTTCAGCACGTCAAGCAGATTTTGCACGACAACAAGCTTCGGGTCCTGCGCCTACGTCACAGTGACCGAGTGGAGCCGGCCACAGTCGAGCGTGTGCTTGGTGTACTTCCGTACGTCAGAGGTGTCACAGACAAGATTGGCTACTGACATGAAACACCAACGCTCCGAGAAGTATGCAATTTGTGATTATATCCTAGATGGCCCTTGCCATTATATTAGATCTGACAGACCACAAATCATCGGATACTACAACCTGCTTGGGACCCTGTAATTAATAAAATTAAAACTAAACCAAACCATACCACCGCAAGACTTCAAGACACAGTATGCTCATTCTGCGTAGATCGGACCAAAAATAATAATTAAAAATCTGGAATACCTTCAGTATTCCGGATTAACTTTGACATCGGGACGTTAATCACCTCAGCCCCCGTGATCATGGGTGAAACGTCGGGAGTTAAAAATAAGTAGAATCAAACTCGATACCCGGGCCGATTTCCTTGCACGGCGGTAGATCTCTTCTTTTCCTTCAACGACCAAAGTGGTGACCCCGACGTGAAATGAACACGTAACCAACAACCTTCGGAAACTACAACCTCAAGCCTTCGCCATTATCCTTAAGAACCATTCACTCCAGAAAATCGTTTCCTGCAGTCTTCAGTTCCTGCAAGCCAGTCCAACTTGTCTTCATCTCGACTCACTGCAGATTTATAAGGCAAACTTCTGGCACTTTTCCGGCCCATCGTTTTCACCGACATCACTTGCAAGTGCATAATATGGCATGCATTACACACCGGCGTATCGTTCACACCGGCCTTTACGCATACAGCATGCATTCCCCACCGGCATTAAGGACGCACCGGAAATCGGACTGCATTATCGACCTTCAGTCTGAGCAGGGGCAGGGGCAGTCTCACACGCAGACTTGACGACTTCCAGCCTCCCGAACAAGCTGGTTTCCGAAAAGGCTTTAGTACCATAGACCACATACATACCCTTCGGCAAATTGTACAGAAGACCGAAGAGTACAATCTACCACTTTGCCTTGCCTATGTGAACTATGAGAAAGCCTTTCATTCCGTCGAAATTTGGGCGGTGATGCAGTCTCTACAGCGGTGCCAAGTTGACTTTCGGTATATCGAAGTGCTGAAGTGTTTGTACAGTAGGGCTACGATGGCTATCCGAGTACAGAATCAGTGTACGAAACCGATCCAACTGCATAGAGGTGTAAAACTGGGTGACGTTACATCCCCGAAACTCTTCACCGCTGCATTGGAAGACGTTTTCAAGCTACTCGACTGGAAAGGATACAGTATCAACATCAATGGCGAGTACATCACTCACCTTCGATTTTCCGACGGTATAGTCCTTATGGCAGAATTGCTGGAGGACCTAAGCACTATGCTCAATGACCTCAATAGTGTCTCCCAACGGGTAGGTCTTAAGATGAACATGGACAAAACAAAGATCATGTTTAATGTCGATGTCACACCTACTCGTATGCCGGTAGTTGTTGGGAGCACTAAGCTCGAAGTTGTTGACGAGTATGTTTACCTGGGACAAAGAAAAGTCCAACTTCGACCGAGAGGTCAATCGACAGATTCAACTCGGCTGGGCAGCGTTCGGGAAATTACGACACATCTTCTCGTCAGGAATACCTCAAAACCTGAAAACTAGATTGTACAACCAGTGCGTGTTGCCAGTAAAGACTTATGGATCAGAGACGTGGTCCTTCCCTGCTAACCATATGAGGACGCTCAAGGTCGCTCAGCGAGCTATGGAGAGGGCTATGCTCGGGGTTTCTCTGCGTGATAAACTTAGAAATGAGGATATCCGTAGTAGAACTAGAGTGACAGACATAGCTCAACGGATTGGTAAGCTGAAGTGGCAATGGACCTGTCATATAGCTCGAAGAACCGACAACCGATGGGCAAAAAGTTTCTCGAGTGGCAGCCTCGTACCGGTAGGCAAAGTGTAGGGCGTCCCCCCACTAGATGGAGTGACGACCTGTTAAGACATGCAGGAAGTCGATGGATGCAGGTGGCTCACGACCGTGCTTTGTGGCATCCCTTGGGGGAGGCCTATGTTCAGCAGTGGACTTGTCAAGGGCTGTAATGATGATGATGATGAAACAGTTATTTGTATACAACATTGAAGTAGTATATTCAATATTAAAAAAACATGAGTGAGTGTCGTGGAACACTCGGTTGGAACGAAATTCCTGTCGTAGTATATTATTATTGATAAACGTATTATATTATTGATTAACAAATACAAATTAATTAATTACTAGCGTCTATTAAAATGAACCGTCATTTAAAAAAAAAATTCAACTAAAAACTTGAATTATCATACAGTCCTATTCCCCGTGTTACCATGCCAAAAGAATACTAAACATTGGATAAAACTAATTTTTCGAATTTATAAGCGTTTAATTTAAGTTAAGTTTTACTTATTTTATTTTTATATATATAATATGCTTTACCCTTGGTCACGGCGGTGGCTGTGCTGCTTGACATCCTTAAGTAATAGTTAACCAGGGTTGTCTTCTACTTTTGAATATTAATTCTTAGTCCGATCTACGTAAAATGAAAAAGAAAGTAAAGTTTGTACGAGAGTCGAAAATGGACCAAAATAGTTGAAATAGTAATCTGTATGATAAATATGTATTGTTTGGACACTTTGTTTTATGTTATGACTGTTTGTGCCAAAATAAAGGTAATGATAAATCGCCAGCCTATTTACGAAGTCAAAGTAATCAAGAATTTACTGCGAACAATGTTCTCTTGAGATTTCAGTCTATTGCTTTGATTAAAATAACTTGATTAAGAGTATTCAAATTTCAGCTGTCTATCAAGTTTACAATTCAATCACCAATAGACTATCAGATCTTCAATTTATTTTATCGAATTATAATGCTGAATTGCTCTCAAATGGACTTCAATACTTAAATACAATAAAAAAAATTGATACCTTTTTTTTATAAAAGTTGCAAAAGTTTCTGAAAGCGTGACGATCAAAACAAGATTATAAAAGAAGGGTGTAAGAAAGGATATGCAATTTTATTTGTATGCTAAACCAACTAGCACACGGTAACACTGCTGGTAACCAAACACCTAAAGTAAAAAAGTAAAGTAACAGAATACATGTGTTCCACCGATGAGCACTAGCTTTCTTAACTTTCCAGTGAAAGTTTTTCCACTGAAAGTTTTTGAGAGTAATCAAGAGTCTCCTTACTTCTTCAATGGTAGTTGGCGGACTTCACATGTCCTCAAAATATTCTTAATTTAAGTAATTTCCTCGCTATACAAGGAAGACACTATCGAAATTTCAATTAACAATTTCATCAGTGCCAGCGAAGAACGAACTCGGACAAAATGCATTCAAAAACTACTTAAGCTAAATTTCAGTAACTGGTGATGCGGAGCAGAATTACAGATTCTTACTAAAGATAATTAGTAGAACCATGGAAATTAAAAAATATTTTAAGTAAAACTCTAAAATTAATAAAATTAAGCCCAAACACAAGCATGCCACTTTTTATAGAAGAGGTAAACAAGCATGCGGCTCATCTGATGGTAAGTGACAACATCCGCAACACTAAGGTTTGTTGCCGGCCTCTTGGAAAGGAGTAGGCCCTTCCCTTGAAGGAAAATCTCTGCAAGACTTTCCGTTATCCTTTGCATGAATATAGCCACTATAATAATACGAAAGCAGATGTCAGACATTTACTTTGTACGTTAGATATTTATAAACTTGAATTCAACGGAGTAAAATTTTGTAGAATTAATTTTATTTATTGTGTAACTTTCAAATAAATATACATTGTATTGAGACTATTATTATTCCAAACATGTAATTATGAATAGATTTATGCAGGATTTTAAAGTTATACAAATTTTTTTGGCTTCCGTTTAAGAATACAACACTAACAAACCAGTTGATTGCGAACACGAATGGAAATAGATAAAATTGTACATATTGTACTCGAACGCTGAAATCCCAGTTGAGTCGTCACAAGTCACAATTTTTTTAGCGCTGCAGGTAAGTAAACAACTATTTAAATATTTTAAAACTAGTGAGTTGCATACCAGGCTATCTTTTCAATTGTTTTTGGAGTTTAACTATATATACTGGGTGATTGGGAGATGGGTGCAAAGCTTTCAAGGGGCGCTAGTATAGACAATTTAGAACCATTTAAGCCATGCTAGTCTTAGATGAAGTCTAAGCATTTTTTTTAATAAGTTTTTATGACTTTTAGCGAAAATGCCAAAAAATTTCTAACTATTATTTATGGCCAAATTAAACAATAAAAAAAATGTTTTTTATTTTATTCTATTAAATTCAGCGCGAACAAAAAATGGCGACTGTGACAGGACCCTGCTACTAAAACGGGTTTTTGCGAGTACGTGGGTAAACGGAGGAAGGACAATAGAAGGTCAACGCCACGTCGTGCATCGCAGTACCTGGATTGCCTGGGCTACTACCAGCAGCAAGTTAGGACTACACTGCTCACCGTGCAGCTATATCGTCTTTCGCCGAGCCACGCCGATGCTAATTCAACCACTCCGAGCCTCACGCCTATTCAAGCAGACAGTACCCAGTGGTCAAAGCTACGCTACTTCTCCGGCTCAGCAACGCCTGCCTGCCTACCTAACTGTGAGCCCGTTCCTATTATTCCACTCAGTTTGTGCAAATAGTGTCGCTAGTTTTTTCTAAAGTTGTGCAAACTATCGCCTAATTTCATTTCTGATGAGCTTATTTCCACTTATTTCTTTGTAAATTATTCCCTAAATTAAGTTTACTTACAGCTAGAACATATAAAAGTTGCATCCAATATTGCAAGTCATACTTTATACTACGTAACTTTCATTACGCTAAAGTTCACTAAATAGCTAGTACTGTACTCGTAAGTCCTTAGTTCATTAAAATCACTACACATTCCCATTTTGATTTACAACTAAACAAGACACAAGCACAACACCAACAATAATATAGTTGTAAATCTGTAAATTCAGACGAATAAATCTTTTAGAAGATCTACGATTTCTTTCTTTTGTTCATCGCGAAAAAAAATGGCATAAGTAAGCAATCTAATAAGATATGTTTTAAGCACATGTATCTTAAGATATTTCTTTTACAGACGTTTGAAGTTTATGAAAAAAATCTAAAATTTATAAATACTGGGTTTAGCTCTCATTTAAAAAAAACTAGGTTTGGTTTTTTCGTTCCAACCTCTTTGAAAACATGCTTGATTATCTTTCTTTGTTTTGAGGTATCTTTCATGCCGATATCATAAAACATGTTGAAATTAGGACCTGTAAACCAATTGTCTTTCCGGGTCATTCAAGTCCGGTCGTGCATGGAGTATTGCTGCTACATTGGTTTTCTACAGGATGCATTTCGGAGAGTGTGCGCAGGAATTGCATAACTTAATTCCTTTGTCCCTTCCACCATCAGACAACTAGACGCTCGACCAGTCTCCACTCTTTCGTTATCGACTTACCACGCATTTGAACCAAACGGTTTGCTTCATCGTTCGTCATGTGTAAAGCAAAGGAGTGGAATAAGTGGCCAGCATCTGTTTTTATATCCGATTACAATGTAAGTGTCTTCAAAGCAAAAGTGAACAGGTTTTTGTTAAGTAAGTGCGCTTTACCATCTTCGGCTGCATCAATTATTATCAGGTAGGATAGTGGTCAAGCACTGACTTAGAATAGTTAAAAAATAACTGTGTTTTTCTTTTTATATTTAAACTTAGGTTATTGATGCAGTGTAATTTGTTGTTTTGTTATATGTTCTAACCGGAATATCTTCATAGACTTCATGTTTCCTCCTCGATCCAGCTTTTTAGAATTCCGTAGTTAAACAACAAGAAACCCTTATAACTATGTCCGTTCGTCCATCCGTGCGTTTTACCCGTCTATTCCATCGTGTGGGGTATCGTTAGATATTTCTTTCAAAAACACTGGGGGCATGGAACAACATATGTCCCCCCCCCTCCCATTTACCTACTAAACCGCTGTTTTTGGATATATGAAAAGCATTCACGATATTAGTATATATAATGAAGTTAAGAGGAAACCTATTACAGCTAAGTAGAATTAACAAGTTAACGAGTAATAGTCGACGCACTTACAAAATGACTTAAAACTAGTTATTATAACTTCGTTCGTTACGGTCATATATATCTTAGGGTTGAACTGCCGCGAATATGTAGATAGATAGTCAACTATGACCATCTTTGTACGGACTTGGCATGTGAATAATTTGATGTAGACTGTATTATTTTCAAATCGAAAAGTTTTTTAAACCTTATTTGAATACTACTCCCTATAAGTCTGATTTTAAAATAAGTCCTTCAATAACCATCGTCCTATTTGGGCTCATTTTTAGTCCTTATAGCAGTCAAACCGCAAACTCACTTAATGTGCTCATTATCAAGACAGCCTCTTCTAAGTTCACATATTGTGACGGGCAACTACGGAACCCTACCTCTTTTTTTGTGCGTGACCCGACACGCACTTGGCCAGTTTTTCATTACTCTTAATTTTGACAGCTCACTAATAGGGATGGGGTGGTGTATAATCGTTAATGAATCTATTCGATTATTATTCTCATAAAACTTGCAATCGATAGTTGCATGTTTATGCTGTATGGATTTGGAATTTTGAACAATTTCTTAGCTATTGAATTAATAATAAATTATTAACACGATAATAAAATCCCTCCCACAATAACGAATTCGCCTCGTGCATATTTTTATTCGGTCAGTCAGACTATTTAGTAGAATAGAAATAATTAATTAAATTTTATTAATTAAATAATTTTTGTGAAAGGGCTTAGTGTGAAATAAAACAAGGACTTGTAGCTTAAAGCTACTTATTATTAAAATGATGGTGCACAACCTAAATCAAGTTCATTATTATCATCATCATCATCACTAGGCTCACTACTGGAACTGTCCCTTACGTTGATTATTAATTCTTGTTCACAAACTCTATCAAAGTGGACATCTCACTCCCAGTCTTCTAGTATATTTTTTGTGTATTCCACGACTTTTCTCCAGTCATTCGCAGTAACGTTATCACAGGCATTTTGCAATAAAGTCAGCATTTTCTTAGCCGTAAATGGTGGTGATGTGTTATGTTTGGCTGCATGACCTAAAAACAAACCTTTGACGTGAGTCTTTGGATATACACGCAAGTGTGAGTAACGATCCAAGATCAAGACCAAGATCAAGTTCCGATGTTATCCCGGACGTAAGTCTGAGCGAGATTAGAATAGCTCTCCAGCACCTTAAAAACGGTATTACAGAGGAGTTTCTGAAGACGGAGACCACTAGATGGAGTTACGGCCTGGTAAGACATGCAGGAAGTCCGACCGTGTTTTTTGGAATTCCTTGGGGGAGGCCTATGTTCAGCTGTGGAATTGTGAAGGATTGTAATGATGATTATGATGAAGTACGATATTGTTTCGTATTTAGGAATTTTTAAGGCTGCAAAGTCACGCAAAGTACAATTAAATTTGACTATATTAAACTACCCAGAACGGCAACGTAAAGCAGCGTCAAAATTGAGAACTGTTTGTAATGTAGTAATTTCGCCAGCTAAATGTGACGATGAAGGCAAATCCCTACAACGTGTGAGACCCATGTCTAGCTGTGAACTCTTTCATATATTATGGTTTTATATAGAATAAAGGTGACGAGCACATAATCCACCAAAGTGGATGCTATGGCCCATAGACGTCTATATCCATCATCTACTATGAATCGAAATGCAGACGCGCTGTCAACCCTGCCAACTAACATGGAATGCCTCGTTTCCAGTAAAAAGGGTCTCCGATCCTCTACACTCAAAATATTAACACGCACTATTCTACTGTTTTAGGCACTTGGCCCACCGCCAACGATGAACGAGAAGCGAGTAAAGCTAGAAACTAGATAAGCGTTGGCGAGCGTTGGCGAGCAGCGAGAAGCGAGTGTGTAGTTCTGATTTAGTTTAGTTTTAGTTTTGTCGCTGGGCAATTCGTGCACTCGGATCCGCTGTATAGTAAAATGACCACTGGTTGGTCTCTCGGCGTGCGTTCTGACTGCCAAGCTAGCATCACTGAGAAGAAAGCTCTCGCCGCTAGTATGAACAGCCAGCGATCAACTATTAATACATGTATCACACATGTACACACACACACACACACACATATTGTTCGTTTCTTGAGCGAGAATATAATGGATAGCTAATCACTTCGTCATCCGGCGGTGGGACAAGTGCCTTACGATGGGATTCTGAGAGAGCGTAATCCTATCCCGAGTGGCTCTACCATATAAAACAAGTCAATCAGTAAACTTTTTTAATATACCGCGTTTTTAAAACAGACTAAAATGTATTAAAACTTCTTCTTCTTCCTTTTGTTTATTTTCATATTACTACATTGTCATCCGATTTTGAGCTATGTTCGAAATTTATTTATTTATTTATTTAACTCATCGGGAAATTAGTTTAAAATCGATTACTAAATTCGAATAACCGAACATACAGATACAGACATAGTACACAAAAGCGTATGCGCATAACGGAGCGTATAAAATATAATAAAACAAAACTTAATACAACACGTAGTGATTATATACTCTTTAAATAGACATATGATAATAATTTTACACTAAGAAAATTACAGCTTATTCACAATTTGTTATGTCATAAGAATTATCAGTTACTAATTGCAAACGTTTTGTGTGAATAGCATAAAATACGTTTCCTTTAATAACATATTATTATTTTAATCCTCCACGCACGAATCATTCCATTAAAACTAACGCAATATTTTATAAGATGTGCTTTTTTTACACGTACATTATAAATAGGAAATACATTTTCAAATAAGAAACATTGTGTAAATTGTTTTTCTTAATAAAAATCACCGTATATTATGTAGTAATGAGTTTCATATTTTTTAATTAAGATTATGGAATTAATCAGCATCTTATAGGATTATAAAATTATTTTTAATGTCATTATTAAATTATTGTGTAACAGCACCGCGTTAGTCTCAAGAGTTCTTTGCCTAGGAATTCTGTGCGCACATACAAAAGTTGGTATGCGAACCCACTTGGTTGACCGGAGTTGTAGGGCCAGCCCGAGGTAGCCGCTCCGAGTGGGTTGCCTTGCCCACTCCGGATGCGCGTTGGTGGACTGTGGCGGGAGAGGTCTCCCCCTTCTCATCGAAGCCGAGGTAGAGCCGCGAGGGAAGAGGAGTGTTGGTATGGCGATGCGCCACTCGCCCTATCCTCCGTAACTCTGGCGGAGCCGCACCGTTGATGCGGTAGTGGAGGGACTACGGAGGGAAAGGAGTGTCGGTATTGCGAGGCACCGCTCTACCTACACACACCAGATACGCCGCTGGGGTCAGGGAAGCTATTGCTTCCGAATACTCTTTTTTTTCCCTGACCCCATGTGGTCTCTGCGTATTGGATTCGGGGGAGCAGAGGGTAGGTACCCTCCGCGGCCGAAAATTGGTTTGCAGCGGAGCCACAGACCAGATACGTCGCTGGGGTCAGGGTATCTGTTGCTTCCGAATACTCGTTTTTTTTCCTGACCCCATGGCCACTGCGTATCGGACTCGGGGGGTATGTTAAGCAGGTGAAGTAAGAGGCCGTGAAGGAAGGCGCGTCCTGGGTCCTGGTGCGCCTTACGAACGAAGGAGAAGGGGAGGAGGAGTCTTCCCCCAAGAAGAGGCTGCCATGGGGTAGCCGGCGCCAGTGGGGTCGCGGATGTGTGCGAAAGCGTTTCCGTGGCCCTGCCAATATGCGACGAAGGTGGTACCATGGGGTTATAATCGGTGCGAGTCGAACATAACCCGTCTTTGTCCCCGCGAGGTGAGTATGCCTAGGCATTTCCTCATGTAAAAAAGGTACCACACTTTTACATATTTCTTAGCAGTATACCTGCACTACTGTGTTCTGGTCAGAAGGGAAAGACAACCAGAATAATTACAGCCTGTGAGGAATTCTATTTTCGTCATCAGGGATAACATGCATCAGTAGCCTTCTTTGATTAACGTAGTTTGCAGCCTATGCTATAGAAGCCACTAACCGTCAGAAGGAATGTAAGTTTGTTTGTCACTTCAATTTTTAAAAAAAACAGAGGCATGGCTGACCCACAATTTTTATTCATACACTCTATATTTTGCTGCTACATTGTGTAATGCGGCTGCATATTCAACCAAGTGCCGCGGTTGTGATACAGCCAGGTGTTATATAACCACTAACTTCTGTGATCAACTAGGAGCATATTGCAACACGTAAACAAGAATTTAAGGCTCTTTGCTCATAAAGTCGACATCAAATTATGTAAGGTTTGAAGTTGCTCTCTCTCTCTTTTCACTAAATGACAATAGAAAGAGACAGGTATAGAGATAATTAATACTCAATTTAAGTAATTCATAATATACGATTTTAAGTAAAGCTGTATTTTTAATGTATTTGATTGACCCTTAGCATAGTTATAAAAAGGTGTAAGATGTGAGGTCAAAAATTCTAAGGGGTTAGTTTTGAGTGAAAGTTAAAATAGTTTAAAAAAGCCACTAGCTTTTAAGTTAACCTTCCTTAAGCGCGACTTGAGACTAACATGGGTTTTTTTTCGGATGGAAGTGAAAAGTAACGTTCAGTAAAATCTATAGTTCCTTTACGAATATCCCGCATTTATAAAGACAGCGACTGACTCTAAGTATTGTGTGAGTATATAAAATGTATTATTATACACATAATATTTTCAGACATTTTACATTATGTTTACATTTATTTCAATTCCAAAACATAACACTTATTATTTTATTAATCAACTTTTCATCAAAAAGTAAAAAATTATTAAACTAACTGTGCCCCGCGGTTCATGAGGTACCCATCGTTCAAGTTTTTTTACTTTACGATTTGCTTCAAGTGGATTAATACAGTTTTATCACTTACCCCGAAGCCTGCAGCTATCTCTGAAGTGCTTTGTGATGGATCCGCTTCCACAATAGCCTTTAATTATTCATTTTCCACTTTGGTCTCCGGCCGTCCACGGGGTTGGTTCTGAAGGTCGAAATTTCCAGAACGAAAACGTTGAAATCAAAAACGTACACATCATTAATCTTTCGAGCTGTTTCTGCAGCACTGGTGCCACGGTAGAACTCGTACTCGTAAATACACCGATATTTTATGTTTTCCATTGTGCGGTAATAAGCGACGCCAAAGAATAAAATAATGAGGAAAAAACAAATGAATGACTGTTTTCAAAACTCAAATGTACCAGCTAAATGAATTTATTAATTTGAATTTGGAATTCTTAACCAAAAAGGAGAATATTTCAGATCAAAGTGGTCAGTAGGACAAAACGCTAATTACATATGTAAGGAACTTCCCCCCCCCCCCTTAAACCCCTTAAACACTGTAGGAAATCCGGCTGTGAATGTAGTGGAGCGGAGATATTCATTAAAAAATCTAAACAGATCTTCTACAGCACTCAAAAGTCTTTATATTACATAGCTTCATATTGACTTGAAATGTGCTGTACCCTGCATCTTTCCCTGAAACACGATCATTTACAGCCTAAATAAAAGCATTTTGCTGTATAAATGAAATATTATCACATTGCTTTTCTGGATTTGTTCCATATTGATAAAAATTGTATGTAGTCGTTATGCTTAGACTGCTATGTTTGTTAACTCTGCAGAAGGAATATTATTTTGTCATCTAAAAATTATATCTTTTTCTCCTACATGAAACCAGTGAAAATAAAGCCAGACAACATTTACATAGTCAAATATTGTTGATGTAAATCCATAATTATTATTTTTGTAAACATAGTCTCCACAAGCTATTTAGAACGAAACAAATATAGAAAAAATAATATATTGATAAGAATTAATATTTAGTATAGGCACACTTTACAATAGTCATTAACTTTTTTCAGGTCGATCGCTGAGAACATATCTGTATGCCTTGCAGGCTGAAAGCTTGCAGAGCTGCCTGTAGGCAGAGACAAAAAAGAGTATGGATATTGAAGACAACAGTCTTATATCATATCTCTTATCATTGAAAATGTCCTTCTAATTCCTACCAATATCATAAATGGACATGTTATCATCAAGTTATTTAGATTTTTTTTTGAAATGATGATTGACAATAACAAATACAATTAAATTGTACATGTGTTTTATTATCCTTCCATAAACAGTTTAAAACATCTTACTTCATATTTATCAGTGTGTAATAACATAGATAAACATGATATTACCTAGTCATTTTGGCTTTAATGGTGTTTGGGGTATGATAACTAATCAGTTAATATATTTTAAAACAAAGTTTACATGCTGCACCTTTACTAATCAACCAAAACATATTAAAACAAAGTCTTGACACCGCACCTGTCTGTCTGTCTGTTCCACTATTAATAGACTGCTTTGGAAATAATTACAACAATATATGCAGTGGCATTTTACTTTTTGTTTTATCCTTATACAACCAGTTTAAAACAGCTTTCTTACTATATAGCATTTAAAGGTAATATTATAAATAGACATATTATCCGTTATTCACCTTGGCTTTAATTATATTTATTTAATTACTGTAATAGTGTTTGTGATGTATATTCACTAATCAATTAATACCTGTAAAAAATAGTCTCCACACCACGTTTGTTTGTCTATGCACTGTTTTGCCGGAACTGCTAAAAGGATTTTCCATCAATCTTAAAGTACCTATAATTGCTGAATGTACCTACAACTTTGTTTAGTACTATTAATTATTAAGCTATTCTATTCTATATACACTATTCTAACTCATAATATCGGTGAAAACTACCAAAAAATCGCTTTTAAATTGTTTTAAGGTTATTGTGATATTCATATTTTAATTTTTAATTTCTCAGAATTCCCGTTAGATGCTATAAAACTAATATTAATTTTGTAATCTATAGGTTATAAGGAATAATATAAATAATAAATCGGTTTCTCTAAAATTCGTGGTGGGCCCATTCTCCATACAAAAAGAAACTGTCTCCTTTGTAAGCCATAATTGGCCTCTGAATAATAAAATAAAATAAGTTAAACATACGTAGCTTTTGACAGTTGAAAAATTTTGACAATTTTTTTAACTTATTTTACGTTATCTCTTAAACTATGCATCCAAATAACATGCTATAAAGAGCAAAGTTTATCTACATAAAATTGTCTTGATGATGAAGTAACTTTTGTTCGTAAGGATTAATATGCGATGCCTAATAATAACGCTCATAAATAACTTTTTAATTTTCAATATTTTTTGTCACGAGATACCTTATTGTGGCTTATGTATAAGAAATAGGCATATGGTATCGCGAACTTTTTTTTAGATGAAGTAAAGGTCTACAGTTTTGAAGAATGTTGTATTTACGTATCACTAACCATCACGCCAGCGCACACGGATAAATTATTTCGGAAGCGCTTTTTCTTCTGACTTGTTAAACAAAAATCAATATTTAAGGCTAGCTGAGAAGTGTGGCCTAATGCTAGGTAGCCTACACTATTTCTAATGAATCTGGCTATAATATACAAAAATAATTTTTCAAATCGGACAGGCAGTTCCAGAGATTAGCGATTTTTCAAATCGGACAGGTAGTTCCAGAGATTAGCGTGTTTAAACAAACAAAAATACAAAAAAAACTTTCGCTTCATTATATTAGTATAGATTTGATTTACTATTAATTTTTATAATAAATAAATAATAAATACATAAAAAATCTATTAATATATTTTATTTCAAATGCTCGTACAGGTTACACGCACTTATTTTCTAAAATCAGCTAACACTGCGTAGAGGCACTATTACAAAAATGTATTATTCTGTACACAGTGTTAAATTTTGTGTAACATTTTTGACTTAATTACTCTATCACAATGTTTTCAAAAGTATCTCTGTGATTTTTTAACACATAATAAAAGAAAATTATTAGATTATGATAACGTTTTCTTTATATCTATTTTTTTTTACAAAAAAATCGCTCAAATACATTAAGTAAAAAGCAGCATTAAAAATCCCACTAGCCTTTTCTTTTAAATATACTAGACTGATTAGATAAAAGATGATTTCTACGGAATTTAATAAAGTTGTTATCAATATAGCAACTTAATATATTTAATGTACTTAAATAATAACCGAGATGTGAGTTATGAATAGCAATAAAATAAGTTGACTACAGCTTGTACAACACGTTTCCACATCGTACAGAAAAACTTTTTATCGATAATTTATAATTACTGCAATGATGCAAAAATTGTTTAACAAACGAGTAGAAGAGAATTTTTAAATATTTCCAACGCCATTATTTATAAGAATCAATGCGTGATCTTAGTAAAAGTAAAAGGTAAAGTAATAAATATATACGCCCAACTTCTGGACATGTGCACCACTCATGGTTAAGAGTGTTTTAAGGAAAAATAGGACGCTACGCTGCTCCAATACGTGTTGGCAATCTTTACATGTCTTCAATTTTTTTTTTAATTATTAGACATGCAAATTCACCTACAATGTTTTCATTCACATGGTAAATTATCTTTCAAATTCACCGAGCAACAACCGTAAAAAGTAACCGTAAAATCACAAACATAAAAACTCTAACATTTACTCGACATACGTGTGACGATCATTAAGACGATAAATGGTGAAATGAGGCAAATTTTTTATAATACGTCTCGCACGCTACTTCGAAATTAATGCTACACGGCTGGTTTTCGTAACTCCACGACTAAGCGTATTTTGCTTGTATACAATCACTATCAATTTACTCCTTTGCCAGTTTTTTTCAGAATCAACACATTCGTAATGATATAATTATGTGAAAACACGTTAATCCTTTTCAAAATTTTGTCTTCCGAAAATAACAAAAAATTGCTGTATGAAATATGCGGACGAAATTTTTGTTCTGAAGAAACGTGACAATCGTTAACTGAGATAATTAAATAAAAATACTTTTCATTTCCATTAGATATAAAATTAAATATGTTTGATACATGCAAATGCATGTTAAATTTATACATACAATATTGTACGTTAGATATGTCATGTATACCGGGTGTTTGTAAAACGCTCCCGAAAACGAAGACAGATGATAGTACTAACGATACCTTTGATGATGGGTCAGAAAGAAAATCGATCCCGAGGAAAAAAAATCATCTTTTCACACCGTTTTATTAGCTTTATTCGCGCTCCATCATGTTAGTACAGCGATATGTTAGTAAAACGATAATTTCATAAAAAAATCATGAAAATACTTAAACATAAAACCAGCAGTGAAACTTAAAATAAAATCAGCTGACAATAGGGTCAATATTCTCGCGGACGCCAAACTCTTATCTAGCTCGGTACGAAACAATGCACCGCCCGGCCGACTCGTGTCGCCTCGCGCTGTGGGATTTACACATTTCAGCGTTGCCAGCATGTGGGGAATTCCCAAAATTGCGGGGAATTTAAAGTTGGTTGGGATTTTATGGGGATTGGTATTATGCGGGGAAAATGCGGGGATTTTGAAAATCGATAGCCAAGGCCAAGTCAGAACCTTTTTTCGAGAAATCTAAATACTTATCTTAACATTTTGTTAGGTTACTTATGAATATCGAATGACTCCCTTTTTTTAATTATCTTCATTGCACCACATTTAATTTTCGGATTTATTTCGGCAACTTTTGTGTATCATTTAATGCTTCTCATTTCTTTATTTATTAATTTTAAAGAAAAAAAATAGTTAGAAAGTAAATCTTATAAAATTAGTTGAAAATTGTTTCATTTCTTAAAATAAAATTGAGAGGAATTTGTGGGGAATCTGTTGAAGTTTTGTCCTTCAATTAGGGAATTTGACATGAATTTTCAGGGAATTTCACAAATTGGTGTTGGCAACGCTGCCATGTTGCACCGAAATTTACCTACTAAGATTTGTTTGCCGGCGACATAAGAATTAGAGACGGCAATCACTACAAAACTTGCAAGTAATTTTTAATAGTTTTGACGTACCTATTTTTAAATTCAAAGTATTGGTCGGATTAAATAAGGAAACTCAATTAAAATAAAGTAAAATAATTATTTTTTCGATTAATTCTGATAGATTAATTAACTGTCGATCATAATTGCAATTGATTTTAACTATTAAATTATTCAGTACCATTTTATTTCTATTTTCTTGTACAAAATCAAAGGTAACGATGAAATAGTGTTTATAGTTGTGTAAGTGAGTACTGAGTACCCAATTAGGTAAGTTTATTTATTTCAATATGATTTTTGTAGTAAAGAACTGCTTGTTGCGTCAGGGTACAATTGATTGTATAATTGTATTAAAAAATGACAACCATAACTTCTAAATTCAATATGAGGACTAGTCGTAGGGATAACTAAACTTATAAATAAAATAAACGTTGGCAATGTCGTAACGGTGTCGAAATGATCGAAGTGCTTACCACAAGGACGTTACGACGTGCGAGGCATTTGTTTTGGCGGGATTGATTATTAATTTTAGTTTTTGAGACAGTTCCGTGTTAACTATCACGTGCGCGTGAGCGACAGTTCAATCGTTTTGTTTATTAAATTCTTGTTGTTATTATTCTTGTTGATACGTTTTGTGTTTCTTGTTTTGTTTTAATAATGCCTAACGCGTAGGTACGTTTACAGTGCTCGTGAATACGACAACATGTTAATGTGCCTGAGAGAATCTCATAAGGCCACGGAGGATTTAGATCGGTAAGCTGTTTCATACCTAATTTTTTTTTAATAATTTAGTACTGAACTTATCTGAATAGGTACATAACTGAATACATCAAAATAATAAACATATCTACACGATGGATAAAAAAGCATGACTTTATCCTTGTTAACATTTCTTTTAAGTAATTTTTTTCACTAGCGGGGAATCGAACCAGGTACCTATTTAGTTTATTTAACCTGTGAATTCGAATTAAAGAAAAATTGAAAGTGGCTAGGTGGAGACAAGCACAGTGGCAAAATAGTGGGTTAAGTAAATAAGTTAGGTATTTAGACAAGTGTTGTAAATTATTAGGTATTGGTGGTACGATCGCTAGCTGCTTTTATGTTTAAGTATTCCACTGTTGGTTTTATGTTTAAGTATTTTCATTTTTTTAATGAAATGTTCGTTTCATTTAGCTGTACTAACATGATGGAGCGTGAATAAAGCTAATAAAACGTTGTGAAAAGATGTTTTTTTTTTCTCGGGATCGATTTTCTTTCTGACCCATCATCAAAAGTATCGTTAGTACTATCGTCTGTCTTCGTTTTCGGGAGCGTTTCACAAACAGCCTGTATACTTTATAACATGCCTTAACTATATATGATGAATTATATATAGGAGGATGAGTCACTCGCGTCCGTAGGCTTCGACCACCTAATCCTAGGCCCACCCTACACGTGTCCCCCGGGTGGTGCTAAACAAACGACAAAGCCGAAAAAACAGACTTGGCTCCTCGCCGTGTGGTAGCGGCGTAAAAAATACCACCCCCTACTTCCGCACCATAAGGCAAAAAAGAAAAGAAATGGCCCCGAGTTCCCGGCGCCCCTTTAATAGGGCAGGGGTGCGAAGAATCTCCGGGAGGAAAACCGGCGATGAGGTTCGCCACCCGTCACGTTCTGTCTCCCGTAGGGCCGAAAAGTGTATTGCGGAAGCCCGTCTGGCTACGCTGAATGTATGGGGAGCAATGAATGATAAGATCGATGAAGTATGCAATATGATGTATGATAGAGGAATAGAAAATAAAAGTGTTATGTGTAAATGAGACAAAACGGAATGGAAGGGATGCCACTACACATGACATGTATACCTCGTACTGGTCTGGTGTAGACGAGACCGAGCGAGCATGCCAGGGAGTCGGTATCATACTTTCAGAAAGAATGGGTCATTTGCGAAAGAATATGAATGTGTAAGCCTGAGACTGCTATATACGAATGAAAGTGGGCTTAAAGAAGTTGTTTGTCATAGGGGTTTACGCCCCAGACATGTCTAAGGCCATTTATATCCGAGAGCA
This sequence comes from Parnassius orleans, assembly GCA_029286625.1. Lineage (NCBI taxonomy): Eukaryota > Metazoa > Arthropoda > Insecta > Lepidoptera > Papilionidae > Parnassius > Parnassius orleans. The sequence continues at coordinate 27,154 of JAGSMP010001067.1, read as the reverse complement.
GTTTTGGGAGATGGTAAGGATGGTGCTAATGAAATGCAAGGGTCATGAAAATATTGTAATATTAGGAAATTTTAATGGAAGGGTTGGCGTGAAGAGGCTTGGTTATGAAAGGATATTGGGAACGTTTGGTGATGAAAGTATAAATGAGAATGGTGAAAGCCTCCTCACCGTATGTGTGGAAAAGAATCTTTTTGTGATGAACACTTTCTTTGGTCACAAGAAGATTCACATGTATACATGGGAAAGAGGCGATGATAAAAGCATGATAGATTTCATAATGGTGGATGAAAGAATGAGGAGCGCAGTGGTAGATACAAGGGTTCACCGGGGGTCCAACGTAGGGACGGATCATTACTTGGTCTTATGCCGAATTAATGGTCTATTCAGACGTTGGCAGCATCGGACATCTGTGTCTACCACTGCGCTACAGCGTATAAGAACAGAGAAGTAACAAGATAAAGGTGTGAAAGAGAAGTTCAAATGTAGACAGAGGAAAAATATAAGTGGTATGGATGAATTGCGTATACATGATTTAGACTTGGAGACTGTGTGGTGTAATGTCAAGAAAGGTTTGGTGGATGCAGCTACCGAAGTATGTGGTGTAGGTAAGAGAACGAATGAAAGGAAAAATAATACTTTATGGTGGGATGATGAGGTACGGATGAAAGTTGAAGCAAAGAAGAGAGCATGGCTAGATTTACTAGCAACCAAGGCTAGTTATTCTAGCGGTATGAATGATGATATTGAAAGAAAAAAGGCAGTCTTTAGACATCTAAATAAGAGAGTAAAAGAAATAGTTGAAAGGAAAAAACAAGAAAAAATGGATAAGAACGATAGAAGAACATCGGATAACTTCCAGGCAAATATGAAAATGTTCTGGAAACTCGTAAAAACTGCCAGGGGACATTTAAAACAGCCTAGAGTGCTATACGAGACCAGAAAGGCTGTATTCTGAATGACGAAGTTTCTAGTTTAAGGAGATGGAAGAAATACTTTGTTTATGAGTGATGAGACGAATTAAATGAAATAGAAATTCCAAAAGAAGAGGAAAGAGATAGAGAGATATGCATAGATGAAATAATGAAAGCAATGAAAAGTATCAAAGCAGGTAAGGCAGCCGGATATGATAGAGTATCACTGGAAATGCTAAGGGCTGGAGAGGGAGTGATGGCAGACCTGCTGTACACCTTGTTTAATTTATGTTGGGAACTTAAGCGGGTACCTGGAGACTGGTGCAAAGCTGTGATAGTCCCAATATATAAGGGAAAAGGATCGCAGCAGGACTGTAAAAACTACCGTGGTATCAGCCTTCTTAGCATTGTAGGAAAACTGTATGCTAAGGTACTAATTGAAAGAGTAATGAAATATACTGATGGAAAAATTTGGGATGTGTAAGAGGGATTAAGAAAGGGAATGGGATGTACGGATCAGGTATTTTCCATGCGCATGATCGCGGAGAAGTTTTGGCCAAAAACCAAAAGGTTTTTTGTGCGTTCGTGGACTTGGAAAAGGCTTATGAGAGAGTGGACAGGGATGTGTTGGCAAACACTGAAGTCATTTGTGTTGAGCGCTGGGTTGATACAGGCATTGAAGTCTCTGTATAGGGACTCCAGTGCTTGTGTCAGGATCAACGGGGCCTACTCAGACTGGTTTGGCATCCATAAAGGTATCAGACAGGGCTGTGTGGCTTCCCCGTGGCTGTTCAACCTATTTATGGACAGTTGTTTGGAAAATTTGAAAGTTGAAGAATGGGGGTTAAGAATGGGTGAGTTAACCGTCAAATGCCTTTTGTACGCCGGTGATCAAGTCATACTGGCGTCATCGGCGGCCGAGTTGCAAATGATGGTTACATTAATGAACAGGTCATTAAAAGAAAGGGGAATGAAAGTGAACGGAAGTAAGACGAAAGTTATGGTTTTTGAAAGAGAAGAAAGTAAATTGATATGTGAAATTAGAATAGAAGGGGAATTGGTCGAGCAAGTAGATGAGTTTGTGTATTTGGGATGTGTATTTAGCAGGGATAGTAGATATGATAAGGATATAGAACGACGAGTGAACGCAGGTAATAGAGTAACTAGGGCTCTACACTCTATTGTGGAAAGTCAGAATGTGTCCAATAAGGCACGTATAGCATTTCACAACGCTATGTTAGTCCCTACTGTAATGTATGGTAGTGAAAATTGGGTGTGGCATAAGAAGCACGAGAGTAGAATAAATGCTGTAGAAATGCGGTCATTAAGGAGTATGTTAGGGCTGAATCTGAACAGCTCTGTGGCTCTGTCAGAGTGAGAAATTGTGTGATAAGAGAAGAGTGTGGTTTGCAAGATGACGTTGTGACCAGGATTAAGAAATGAATGCTTCGGTGGTTTGGTCATGTAGAAAGAATGAATGAGGAAAGAGTGACAAAGCAAATTTATGTTGCAGAGGAGAACGGCAGAGTCGGGAAGGGACGCCCTAGGTGAGAGTTTACCGAAAAAATTGACGATATATTGAAAATGGGCCAAATTAAGAGTACCGTTAGCCGACGAGTGTGTATGCGTAAGTATATGGATGTGGAGGAGGCGAGAGAGGTGTGTCAGGATCGTGCCAAATGGAAATCCGTAGGCTCTGCCTACCCCTCTGGGTGACAGGCGTGAGTGTTTATTATATAATTATATATGAGTTTTTATATCTACAAACTGTAATATCTCTACTTCTTCCGGGGTTAACTGGTAGGAAATGTATAGGGCATTAAGTCCGCCCATTGTAACCCTAAGTTTAAGCTCAATCACAGAATAAATAATAGTACTACGTACAGAAGTTGCACTCCTTTGATGTTGACTGCTTGCCGACGTTTTAATAACCTACATAGTTATTATTAATCAGATAAATCGCGCACGCAAGCTAAATAAAACTTTATCGCTGCGCGCAAGTGTCCGTATTACTTTGCATCTCTTCCCCTTCCTACGTCACGACGGACTTTCCGTGGTTACTAAGGGCTGTTTATAAAGAGTAAAAAAATACATTGTGAAATGGTAAGTTACTTAGATAAGGTACCTATTCTGACTATAATCGACCATATTATCTACTACCTATGTGAGTTCTGTGATGACCAACGCATGCATCTTGGAAGGCCATTCGTCGGGAATCGCGATGCTTGGTTCATATAGGTAGATAGCGTAAACAACAAATAAACCCGAAATACGATTCCTAACAGAAATATGATCGTAATCTACTTAGTTAAAATCTTGTAAACAAAATTTTAATTTCAGAATTTTGTGCTATTATAACTTAAAATATTTTAATTACAAAGACGAGTATAGGTATGTAAGTAGGTACCTGGGTAGTAAAGGAAATTTCAACTAAGTTTTGTAATAAAGTACTTAGGTATTACTTCTGTAGTTAAATTATTACTTAATTCTTTTTTCGCTATAAGTACCTATCTAACAAAAAAATGAAATAAATTCACCTTTCATTATCCTTCGGTAACTTAAAAAATGATATATCTGTATTCTTTTAATTGCTCATTAAGCATCCATCCCCGCAACAATTATAGTAGGAACGACGTTTTGCCATTATAATTTATCAAATAGATAGGTAATATACATATTATTCTTAAATTACATTAAAACTTTTGCCACTGTGCTTGTCTCCACGTAGCCACTTTAATTCAAATTCACAGGTTAAATAAACCAAATAACTGGTTCGATTCCCGCTAATGAAAAAATACTTAAATGAAAAGTTAACAAGGTTAGAGTTATGCGTTTTATTCATCGTGTAGGTATGTTTATTATTCTGATGTATTCAGTTATGTACCTATTCAGATCAGTTCAGTACCAAGTTATTTAAAAAAAATAGGTATGAAACAGTTTACCGCTCTAAATCCTCCGTGGTCTTATGAGATGCGGCTCAAATTGTGCTCCATTCATTTTGAGGCAGATGTGGGCTCGGTGTTGCGTCTCCTCATGCAGGCGGGGCATTATCGTGGTCTTCGACACAGTCCGCACGTAGTTTGTCGAAAACATCCACGATCCTTTGGCGCATTTCGTCAGCACTATCACACTCACGATTAAAACCCTTTCTTTCCCATACCCCCACAGAAAGAAGTCTAACGGGTCAGATCTGGTGAGCGAGGTGGCCAAGCGTGTGGTCCTAGTCTGCCAATCCAGCGATCATCAAATAATTCGGTAAGGCGCTCACGGACGAACCTCACGACATGTATAGGTGCACCATCATGCTGGAACCATGTACGGCGATATTCATCCAAGATAGGTCGTCTAAAATGTCAACCAACTGTTCATTTATAAAGTTTAGGTATCCCTGTCCGTTAAGTCGCTGTGGCGAAACACTGGTCCCAGTATGCGATCCTTAAATAAACCTGCCCATACGTTAACCGACCATCGGGTTTGGTGCCCGGTTTGTCGAACAGCGTACGGGTTAACCTCTGAATACACGTGTATTTCTTCAGTTCCACATGCCGTTTCTGGTAAATGTCGACTCGTCCGTCCAGATAACGTGCTCAATGGAACCAGGCACACGTTGTTGTTGGTCTAATAACCAACGGCAGAAAACTCGTCGGCGGTCGTGATCGCCGGAACTAAAGCTTGCACTTTGTGCACTTTGTATGGCCGCATTCGGTTACGCTTTAACACTTTGTGAACTGAACAGTATGACACATTTGTTCCATCCCGACGTCTTAACAATTTAGCGATACTTCGTGTACCTAGGTTCGGATACCGGCGAACGACATCTAAAATGCGCTCCTCGGGTGAACAGTCATTTGACTTCCACCTCCTGCCGCTACTGGAGCAATGGGCCGATTTTCCAACACTCGCTGAAATGCTGCTGTTATCAGACGAGTCAGCTGGGTGTCGAGCGGTCGGAATTTCTCTCAGTAAATTCATGTGCACGCGAAACATTCCGCGAGCTTCTCAAGGCACATTAACATGTTGCCGTATTCACGAGCACTATAAACGTACGCGTTAGGCATTATTAAAACAAAAAAGAAACACAAAACGTAACAACAAGAATAACACGTAATAACAAGTAGGTAATACCAAGTAATAACAATAAAATTTAATAAAAAAACAATTGAACTGTCGCTTGCGCATGCGTGTCCAAAGTCAACACGGAACTGTCTCAAAACTAAAATCAATAATTAATCCCGCCAAAACTGAAGCCTACACTTTGAACATTCCACAGACCGTCAAATGTTATGACATTGCCAACTTTATTTTATAGTTTAGTTTCCATATGATCCTACGACTACTCTTTCATATGGAATTTAGAAGTTATAGTTGTAATTTTTAATACAATTAGACAATCAATTGTACCCTGACGAAACAAGCAGTTCGTTACTACAAAAATGATATTGAAATTAATAAACGTACTTACTTGGGTTTGGTTATCTTTGATTTTGTACAAGAAAATAGAAATAAAATGGTATTGAATAATTTAATAGTTAAAATCAATTGCAATTATGATCGACAGGTAATTAATATAAAAATAATTATTTTACTTTACTTTTATTGACTTTCCGTTTTAATCCATCCAATACTTTGATTTGAAAAGAGGTACGTCAAAACTATTAAAATTACTTGCAAGTTTTATTGTAATTGCCGCCTCTAATTCTTATGTCGCTTGCAAACAAATCTTAGTAGGTAAATTTGGGGCTATATGTTGGCGCTGACGCGAGGTGACACACAGTCGGCCGGGCGGCGGCAGCGCGTGGTACGAAGGGGCGCGACGGGGAATGCTCGCCAGTATTACTGTGCGCACGCTATTGGTTCCTCATTCTTCCGCGCTTTGAAAAGCGATGTTTCCCAATGTACAGTCGCACACACAGCTTTCTTTGCACGACGCGCGACGATGGTTTTAAAGGAAGGAAAGAAAAATTATTTATATCTATTGTTTTATGACTGAACTAGTGAACGAAAAGGTAAATAGAAGGTGAATGGGAAAATTGTGCAGTAAAGTTAAATGTATTGAGGAAGAATACCGAAAAAATTACCATGTGGTCAACCTGATGACGGAAACATTTATCATTCGCATTGATGATGATGATTCTGATGAGTGATGATGAAGTAGCATCCAGTAACACCAATACACCATCGACATTTGGCTTCCATGTTCCATGTTCAATGGTATAATGGACAGCGTGTCACTTAGCTTAAGTTTTCTTGTTACAAACTACTTTATTTTACGATAGAAATAAAAAATAATGCTCAAGCAAACATTATCCATTTTGAATTTCAACCTCTTCCAAAGTTCTAAGTAGCTAGTAAAGTACCTATTATGATTCTACAATAAAACCATTAATTACTATTATAATATTATAAAACAACAGCCTAGTACCATGTAGTACTTTAAAACGTGACTGTACCCATGCGCAGACACCCCTCCACTATCGCTCAGCGTTCTTTTTACGTGACGTTGAGTTTGGCTTCGACGCGGATATTGACCTAGTCAGCTGATTTTATGGTTTATTTATTTTAAATTCCATTGCTGCTTTAATATTTAAGTATTTTCATGTTTTATTTTAATGAAATTAACGTTTTATTTAACACGATGATTTATACTAACACGATGGAGCGTGAATAAAGCTAATAAAACGTTGTGAAAAGATGATTTTTTTTTCATCAGGATCGATTTTATATTTCACCCATCATCTAAGATATAGTTAGTACTGTCGTCTGTCTTCGTTTTCGGGAGCGTTTCAAAAATACCCTGTATATATATATATATATATATATATATATATATATATATATATATATATATATAATAAACTTTATATATATATATATATATATATATATATATCTGTATATATAATAAACATTATATATACTATATACTATATTTGTATATATATATAAATATAAAAACAATGAAACTATTATGAAAGATTATATTTTTAGTTATATTTTATATTAGAATTTTAATTAATCACTATTTGTGTTACCTGCCGGTCTGCCTTAAAAATTATTAATCAAGTTTACATCTATAAAAAAAAAAGATTATTATCTATCACAAATATTTTAAACAGTCCAATGAAAAAGCACTGCCGGCCCTACTCATATTTCATTTCGTCAATTTAAGAAATAATTAAAGTTGTTCTCATCTTTTAAACTATAAAGGGGTGTTTAATATAATGATAATTATTAACTCAGGTAAGCGATGAACTTCGACTATAAGTAAGGCCGTGATTAATTACCGTTTTGCATTTATACAAGACACAAGAGTATGTACTAATTAATATAAAACTATCTATATTAATTATGAGAAGATTAAAACGTTACAATTAAAACGTGTGATTATATACTCTTTGGTGACAATTACAGAATATCAATTAATGACCACACCATTGCGTCTTTTTTAATCTATGGTCTAAACACTTTAACTATAATTTTTAGAGTAATTACATACACTATAATTGTTTGTTATTGACGTGTGACTTTGACACAAACAATATGTTATTTTTGTTTACAGTCTTAAATTTCGTATGATGTAAAGTTAAACATAACCTCAAAAGTCAAAACCGAAACCATAAAATTAAATCTAAAAAGTTATAAATACAGTAAGAATGTTAATGATCGTAAAGTACAAGGCAATTATGTACATATTAGGAAACAGTTACGATAAATCACAATTTCTTACTGACTACACGCTTCGAAGTAGTTGTAGTCCTGGATTTAGATCCTTCTTTTTTGGAGGTAACATCTGAGACTGGAAGCGGGTTACCACGTTCTTCGTCAGCTTTGTGTTGGGTTGTCAGCTTCTCCAGATCGTTTGTTGTAAACACTTTGGAACGGGATCCTGTCGGAAGCTTGACATTTATCACCCCGTCCAAGGTCCACACATTCCTAATACCGAAGTGCCTGCGAGCCTCCAAGAATAAAGACTGCCTCATTCGCGTTAGATATTCTGACAACACATATGGGCTATCCTTGAGTAAGGCTTTCTTGGCCCATACTTCCCGATGAAATGCAGCGTCTTCAAATTTTATGAGAATTGGACGAGGGCGGCCATTAGATAATGTGCCAAGTCGATGACATACCTGCAGAGACTGACCAGAACAATTGTTGATACCAAGATTCTTCGTGATGACTGAAGCTACCAATTCACGTACATTCTCATTGGTATTCTCGACCACTCTTCCAAGCAGCAGAAACTTCTTTCTGTGTCTACTTTCAATGGCATCCACATTAACAATTAGATGACTAATTTGCTGCCGCAGTAACTTAAATGTTGAACAAACAAAATTCTTGAAGTTGCTGTAGTCAGAACTCAGGTCCTTCAGGCTCAACTCCTTTGATGACCCCTCTAGTCTTGCTTCAAACTCATCTAACCTCTGGTTAAGTGTCTTCTCCAGTGCCGCTTGTGTTTTAAGAACTTCAAATATGTTTTCCATACTGAGATGTTCTTTGAATGTTATGCTCAACTTGAAGTTTGTAAGAAAAGTGGTAGCAGCTTATGGCAGGTGCCTAATTTATTGCATATATGGTATTTTTATATACCGAGTGACGATGAAGTTATCACATTAAATGAAAAGACGTATCCTACATAAAGTTCTTTAAACATACACAACTAAAAAAATATATAACAATTAACATTCTAGTCGCGGTAGCATTTTTTTCGTTTTAATATTAAACAACATCATGTAAATGTATACAGATATCACCTGATGAATAGTAGAAGGTCAAAGACCCATGGCCTTTGAAGGCGAAGATACCTAGTTTAAACGTTGCCAATCCGAATTATTCAAATAAAGTAAAAATCACAAAAATGTACTCACGGCTAACAGTTTAAGGCATAATTTTATGCGCGAAATTAAAACAAAGGGACCGCGCTGCGGGTGTGCGAAACAAGTTCAAGCGAAAAATCTACTTAAAATAAAGGAGTTAAGGCATAATTTCTATGCACGAAGTGACAAGAAATGGGACGGGGTGTCGAAATTCATATTTCTATGGCGCGTGCGACGATTAGTAAGAAAGTAAGTCACTTAGTCCGACGCCGGCGTCCTTGGGGATAGTTCATGAGTCGCTTGACCTAATTTTCGTTTTTCGCGTACACGTCCTTTGAGTTTTAATTGTTGTTTTGTTTTTTGTTTTGTGGACATTTTAATAAGTTTCTTAATTTGTTTGTGATAGGACACGTTAATACGGTAATAATAGTTGTGATAAGGTGGTGTGACAGTTTGTGCGAAATTGGACGCTTTCTTTTACTGTATTGTATTTATTATTTGTGACAGAACACGTTAATAATACGCTAGATAATCATATTTAATAACTTAGTGGTGTGACAGCCCGTGCGCAATTGCACGCTTTTATTTTTTTTAACGCCTTAAAGATGCCTCGTATCAATTTTACGTGATCGGAATAGATTGATATGATTTTTTTTGAAATTTTGATTTGTTTTGATTATTAAACTTGAGTGATTTCAAGATTAAAGTGATTATTTGGATACAAACAATACCATTAAATTTGTGATTCGTTGATAACATCGGATTAGCATCGCCCTACGCATGCCTAATTATGGGCAAGTGTAGGTATTATAATTACCTATGTCGATGTCGCGTGAGCACTGTGCGGCGTTGCCGCTTTTACAGGTCACTTCAGGTCAGTAAACTAATATTATCAAGGATGATTTATTTCTTGTCAATTTTTTACGCTATTTATTTTGTTTGAAAAATGCATTTTTTATTTTCTTTTATTATTGTTTATTTTATTATTTTAACAGACATATATCAACTTGTATTAACTGCTGTGCTATTTAACGTGATAACCTAAGCGCCACCCAGTATACTTAACAAATATTAAGTGCTGTACACTATGAATAATTAAAATAAACAAATAAAATTGCGGAGATACACAAAATTTAGTTGTTACTTTTTCACACCTACCCGAAAAAAAAAATTATTATTTCTGGGCATGGATAATATTATAAGCATTTTACAATTTGTTAAAACGTCAATCGAATATTTCCGACCACGGCGATACAAGAAGCGTCCAAGAAATTGGAAGTACTTAAGAGGAATTAAATACATACAAAATATTACTAGTACAACAACGTCCACGCAAAAACAGAGGCCCTCCCTTGTGCTAACATACCCGTGACTGTCACAACGTAACCTAAGAGGCCAGCAGATTCCTCTGGTGGTGCAGACGTTCATGCGTGGCGTTAATCACTTGATATCAGGTTAGACGTATCTTTGTTTGCCTCCTCTTCTAAAAAAAAGACATAATTTTTTGAATTAGGGGAAAAACGAGCACACAGTCCACCATTAAGGGGATGCTATGCTCCATAGACGTTGTCACTTCCGGGGTCTAAGATGGAATGTCTCGTTTTCAGTAAAAATGGTCTCCGAATCTCTCGCACTCACCATACGAAAAACAGCAGCATAATGCTGCTATTTCACACTGGTATTCTGTGAGAGCGTAGTCCTTCCCCGGTCGAGCCAACCCATTCGTGCTACAACAATAAACTATAGATATACTACTAAATATGCAAAAATAAATATCTAAAATCTGAAGAATTAAAAAATAAAATAAAATACAAATGAGCAAGAGGGAGGTACTCTTTTAACTATGTATGCCACCAATTTATTTTTAACGTGGATCTTAACTTATTAATTTTCACATCTCTAATATAATAGATATCCGCAAAGTAACGCATCATTCCATAATCACAAGACAGCCAACCCTGAAAACATAACTCCCATTTAGATTCGACATTTAGTTATTCAAATATAGCTGAGAAAAAATGTGAAAGAAACATTAAAGAGAATAAATAATTTTAAAAGCTAAATGCTTTGTTTTATAATTATTCCAAGCTCAAAGCTCTATTAAAAAAAAATATAAAACAAACTCTTAGAGAAAATATTATTATTAAATTAGTATGCTGAAATGAATCCTGCTACAACACAAAGGCACTTATTAATAATATGCTTTATTTTGAAATAAAATATTATACACTTCTTATACCTTGGTCATACTTGTTAGTGACTATAAATTAATAAGGCAAAATAGTAATGTAAAGTTATTTACACATATATTAATATATATTTGTATAACTTTACATTTACTGTACTGTAATGTTACTGTGGGATGTATTTATACGTTATATAAATATATCCCACAGCTGTACAGAGGCCTCCTCTCATTTCAGAAAGGGTTATGCGGCAACATGTCCACATGGTCACAAGTCCTCGAATAGTTTTAAACCTCAAGCACGTAGGAGATCTCACTATATTTTCCTTCACCACCGAGCGCGTACCAATGAAAATCTAACCCGCGTTGCTCGCGTAATATATGTTTGCTCTAGTGATCTCTAGTTTCTGTGATGTTAAAGCTGTTAGTCTATGCGGCTCTTACAGCTTCATTGTATTTTCCTTCATCGGCCTTTCAGGCCGCGTGCTATAAAGCGGTGGAGATTATTTATTTTACTGCACTTTATTTTTACTAAAATCGATAATCTTGAGGTGAATAATATTGTGTATTGTGATCACATAATATGACATGTATGAGTTATCTAACCGCCGTCCTAACAAGGGTGGCGGGCCCCGGCTCTGACGGCTAACTCGTATCGTTCGATGTTCTGGGCGATGAGAACCGCCCAGGGACGCGGGTGTACGGTGTGTAAGTGGTGTGGAGGGGTGTGCGGCGCACCCGACTGCGGACTCGCTGAGTCCCATCCGTTGTCCTAACTATGACACTAGGTGAGTGTGTAGTGTTGATGTATGATGGCCCGGCGACATTTGGGTCGTCGTAGTCTAGCGGAATCGGGTTTTCAATTAAAACGTGACGTTTTGAGTCGGAACGTAGGTGACTTCGTTTACCACTAACAGGTTGGAATGTGTTTCGGCGCTCTAGAAGTACTGCTGAGACATTTCTGAGATCGTCGGAAGTTGGCAATCTCTGTGAAGATCATAGTTTCGCTGGTACCAACGGGCTCCAGTGGCTTTTCGAATGAAGCTATTGGACAACTTGGAGTCTGTGCAAACTAGTCTCGGACGCGTGGACGAATGCTATGCTAGCGTATGAAATGATAGATCTTACGCATGTTTTGTAGAAATGGAGCTTGTGTCTTAAGGGCAGTTTGCTCTTGCTGTTAATTAGCGACTATCAATGAATTTGGCACGGTTACGGACATTGTAAATGTATTTCGTGAAGGTCATGACGTGATCGAATGTGACCACTAAGTATTTGGCCGTTTTTTTTTATAGCATAGGGTGACTAATGAGCACACAGTCCACCTGATGGTAAGTGGTTGCTGTGACCCATAGACATCTACATCTATCCTCAATAAAGAATCAAAATGCAGATGCGTTGTCACCCGTGAGGACTAAGATGGAATGCCTCTTCTCCAGTAAAAAGGGTCTCTGGTTCTCTACACTCACCATACGAAACACAGCAGCGTTAAGCTGCTATTTTACGCTGGTATTCTGTGAGAGCGTGGTCCTTCCCCGGTCGAGCCGACCCATTCGTGCAACAACTATACAGTTAATATAGCTGCAGCATGGCTCTACCACGTACAGGGTGATCGTGCTTAAAGGTTTCTTGGAATTTAAGTGAAGGCTGAGAGCGGGATGCCTTTGAAAGTATATTGCTACACTTTTCTCAGGATTCACTTCAATTCTCCATAAGCGGAACTAATCGCCTAAGCGGAATATTCTTTTGTTGTGATGGGTGACGAAAAGTGCCGTGTCATCGGCGAAGAGAGCAGTATTAACTACCGGGTCCTTCGGGATGTCATTCGTGAAGAAGTGTAAAGAGGAGCGGGGAGAGGACTGAGCCCTGAGGGACTCCATCCTTGAGGCGGCGTTTCGAGGATCGAGTGCCCTCTATTCGATAGTGAAAGTCGCGGTTGGTAAGGAAGGCTCTGGTGATGTGAGTAAGCCTATCAGGCACGTTGAGTTTATCAGCTTAAAAGTAAGCCATCGTACCAAACTTTGTCAAACGTTTTTGCGACATCGAAGTAGAGTGCGCCGGTGTTAGTGGTCCTACTGCGTCTTTTTGGGAAATTGAAGCCTTTCAGAATGGACTCTGTAAAGCGATGTAACTGATTGGTGCATGAGTGTTCGGGTCTGAAGTCGAATTGCTCGTCGGGAAGCAGCTTATTTGCAAAGACGTATTTACGTAGGCGATTCTTTAATATGAGTCGCTCGTAAACTTTCCACAGTGTACTGAGGAAACTGATTGGTCTATAACTGGAAGCTAAGTTGCGCGGTTTCCCCGATTTCGGGATTCCTATTACGTCTGCTTCTTTCTAGGCATCCGAGAAGGAGCAGCTGGAAAAAATAGCGTTAAAAATGCCTACTAGGAGACATACGATTTCAGTACCCCGTTGCTAATGCCATCGGGGCCGGGTGCGGATTCTTTTTGAGACTTTTGATGATGACTTCTGTGACTTCGTCAACAGTCACAGGATCTAAGAGGTCACCCGTAGGTGGTATTGCAGACTTACACTCGATATCCGCTTCGACGTCTAGGAGGTGAGCGTATCTATGGGTTCGTTGGAGGGAGTGCATTGGCTCTATAAACTGTTCGCGAGGCATTCGGCCTTTTCAGAGTTGTCAAAGGTGAGATCGGGGTTTCCAGGCCTAATGAGAGGCGGCATGGGTGCGGTTTGCTCTGCTTTCAGAGCTCGGGTCAACCGCCAGTAGGCGGTGTGCAATGACTGATTTCCTCCAGCAGGTTGTTCCATGCCTAAAGTCAGCTATGCGCTGTTTTACCTCGTTTTGGAGGTTGCGAAGTCAAAATGTATTATCTATTGTGCGATAGAGGTCGTAGTGTCTTAGAGCCGTATTTTTTGCTCGAATCAGCTGCCGAATGTCTCTCGGAAACGTCGTGTATTAATTGCTCGACACCCGAACCTTACGAGAGCAATCTTTGACCGCTATAAGACCGCTTGCGCCGATAGGGTGCTAATCGCCTTATTGGCTACCTCTGGCGAGACTATATCGTGTGGGATTTCATCTAAGTGCTGGGAGTTCGTAGACTCGAGTTTGACCTCAAGCTTACGCCAGTCCACGATGGTTTTGGTCTGAAGGATCTCACCAGCGGGCTGGCACAGCTGCAACAAGACTGGTCTGTGGTCCGAGCCTAGCTCTAAGATAGTCTCGATCGATGATATCGACAGCGTGACATCTTTGAGTATTTCTACATCAAGGATGTCCGGTTGGTGACTAGTAGCGAATGGGTAGCAAGTTGGAGTCTCAGACGCGACAGCATCCAAGTTTAGTCGCTCCTTGAGGTCGAACAATGGGATCATATTTCGATCTCACATATTGGGATTGCTTGTAAGCGAGTTCCAGGAGGAATGCTTACTGTTGAGGTCTCCAGCTATTATGACACTGGAGCCTAGGTTGAGTAATTCTACAATGTCTGATTCAACTATGCGTTTAAGCGGTGGTAGATATGCCGATACGCTTTACGCTTTGGTCTGACGGTGCATTCTATGCACTGATTCTCCCTGACCGGGAGATTTTGGGCTTTGAGGTCGTTGTAAGCGTGCTCTGTCTCGAACTCCTTAAGGAGTCCGCGGACGACCACACGAAGGTTGTGCTCATCTGGGAGGGCGTAGGGGTGAAAGCTGAGCTTGCTGAGCGCGCAGGTGATTCGTTACACTGCGGAATTCCTCAGTCGAGTTGACGAACATACAAATGCCTTGATCGGCTTTTGCACCTTTGGGCAATAGGTTTTTTTGGAGTCCAGCCAGTTTGATAGGTTGCTCCATTTGGATTTATCTTGGACGATGATGGGTGGCGGCGGCTTTTTCCTACGTTCAGCAGAGAACCCTTTCGCTGCGCGCTTAGCCGTAGGCTTGGGGGGTTGAGTGCGTGCCATGGGGGCTGGCTTTTTTTGCCGGAGTGGCTGTGGGGGACAAGGGGGCCGAGTTAGGCTCGGCTGCTTTTTTTTGGGTTGCGCGCTTGCATCCGAGAAGACCGGAGAGGGGCCGCGGTCGGACATCGTGGAGGGCACCGGGACGCGACGTTGTAGATCATGACAATGGACACGGGGGTCGTAGGTCCGGTGCTCAGCGACAAAGGGTCGTCGATCCGTACGGTCGGACGATCGGTACGGGACCAGACACGCTGGGTAGATGGGCCGGCTAGAGGCTTGGTATTGGGCGCAGGACGTGCATTGCGCAGTGCAATAACCATAATAATAAAATAATAAAGTCTATATATTACCATGCAATTTACGCAAAAAAATAAAATTCCAAATTGTTGTTGTTTAAGACAACAATTGGAGGAGGCCTATACCCCGCTCCGGGTATAGGCCTCCTCCAATTGTTTCCATTTGTTCCTGTTTTGCGCTTTCAACATCCAATCTCTAACGGCTATTCTTTGGATTTCATCGATCCAGCGATCTTTAGGTCTCCCTTTATTCCTTGTTCCGCTTGGGCCCGTCCATTCGGTGACTCGCTTCGTCCATCTTCCGTCTGTAATCCGGACTATGTACCCATCTCCACAAGCTGTTGTGCGTGTTGTCCTGCGTCTAATAATTTAGTTTTCCTGTGAATATCCTCGCTCTTACGTTTATCAAGGAGCTTAATGCCTAGGATACTTCGTTCCATAGCGCTGGCACGATCGTATTTAATTTTTTATTTTCTTTTGAAAAATCCAAGTATGTGCTCCATATGACAGATATGGCAGCAAACACGAGTCTATTACCTTTTTTTGAGCTTTAGTGGGAGTTTTCCTTTTAAGATTTCTTTGAAGCTCCAGTATTTCCTCCATGTCATGCTCTAGTTCGTCTTCGTGTCTTGATTTCTTGAATGAGATTTGATTTCCCAAGATATACATACATAGCAGTCCACATACTCTATCGCTGTTTCGTTTACAATTATTGGTCTTTGTATACTGTTTGTAGTAACTTTTGTTTTAACGTATTCAATTGTAAGCCTATTTTTTTACTGGCGTTGTTTAATTCTACTATCATTGTCTCCAGCTCCTTCAATGTTTTTGCAAATATGACGATATCATCTGTAAAATTTTACGTTACTTAGAGCTCTATCTATTTTAATTCCTCTTTTACTCCATTCTAGCTCTTTCATAATGTCCATAGCATATATAAATATCTTTGGAACAACAGATCTCCTTGTTTCACTCCACTTCTAATGTAAATTTTTGGTCCTAGTCTGTCCAACTTCACCCTGCTCGTACTGTTCTTGTATATATATTTGATTATATTTATGTGAGTTTCTGGAATA
Organism: Parnassius orleans; assembly: GCA_029286625.1. Lineage (NCBI taxonomy): Eukaryota > Metazoa > Arthropoda > Insecta > Lepidoptera > Papilionidae > Parnassius > Parnassius orleans. The sequence goes on along the minus strand of JAGSMP010001067.1, from coordinate 10,957 downwards.
TCTTGGCGTGTAAGCGCTTGCCATATGCTCTCGTGTGAAATTAAATCAAATGCTTTCGCATAATCAATGTCTCGGTAGAGCGGCTGATTAAGTTCTTGATATTTTTCTACTATTTTGTCTAGCGTGTAGATGTGGTCGATAGTAGAGTAGCCCGACCGGAATCCAGCTTGCTCTAATTGTCGGCTTGTCTCTATCTTATCGCTATTCTTTTTTCCAGACACATTACAAATAATTTGTACATTTTTGGCAACAGGCTGATAGGTCGATAGTTCTATCTGAAGGATTTCCCTTTTTATATAATAAAATTATTCGAGATTCTCCCCAGTTTTTAGGGATTTTTAGTACTTCTAGTATTTTACTAAACAGAGTCGTGATAGGACCTATTAGAATTTGCTTTCCAATTTTTAAGGCTTCATTAGGAATGTTATCAGGACCTGGGCTTTTTCTTTTTAATTTTTCTATTTTCAGTTTTATGTTTAATATTTGATAATGAATATTTTAATAGCATCATTCGTTGTAGCGATAGTAATGATTTAACATTGTATGTGCAGATATAAGTGTTTGACAAGTTGGAGGTTGTAGTCATCCTCTCGCGGTGACTAGCCGTGTTAGGAGATGGGGAGGGGCCGGTGTTGATTGTTATTGTGTGGTTCTTGGATCATAAGGATGCGAGTGATTTTTTGGAAGAAATTGCAGTTGGTTTTTTTAACAGGAAGTTATCCATGCTATTTGTTTTATTGATCTTTACAGGTTGCTTGTCTTTATTATTTTCACAGTCAGATCGCAATGCTTCCGGTGACTCTGATAAAACTCTTTTCTTTTTATCCAAACTTTGCTTTTCGGCTTGCTGGTTTCGGTTCTTTAGTATTACGATTTTGTCATATTTAATAATGGCTAATTTGCCTTGTTCTCTTTCTTTATTAACTTCATTTAAAGTTCCTTACACTTGCTTAGGTTTCGGGGAAAGTCTTCTTTAATATAGTAGTGTGTCGGTTCCAGCTTCTTCTTGTTTTTTGTATTTTTATTTATCCCCATTGTGGTTAATGTTATAACGATGGGTCTAACTTTTCTCCTTTTTTAAGCCTTCACATTCACATTACCGTTGCGTTGCTGTGCAATAAACACACCTCAAATGCCAAATAAATCAAATTATCTATATAATAAATTAAACCTGTTGATTGTTAACTGTTACAAGACTTTTGCCTCATACAAAATATAGTAAAACATTTTTCACAAAACTTTCTCCCGCTGGTGAACCTATTAGCATTTTGGTATTAGAAACAGGAAACAATATTAGGAACAGGAGGTACAGGAGTTTCTGGTTGCAGTCAACTACAGTTGCTATGGGCGAAATTAAGCTGGATTATACTTTATAGGTATTCAATTACAAAGAGTTTAGCAAAATACTTCCGATCTCCACAGATGTGATAATCATATGTTGTGACGTAATGAATATTGTAATGTGATAGATACTTTTTTTAATATATCATTATCACCATCATTTATTCATCAGCCTATCACAAGTCCACTGCTGTTCTTAGACCTTCCCCAAGGAACGCCTCAAAGCACGGTCTTGAGCCATCTGCATGTATTCTTACTGTATAATAGTATATAAGTGTATACTTACATAAACACTATACATACATTCATTATTGCACCTACGGAACAACGGAATCCCAAACACGACATACTAGAATGAAAGTAATATTTAACGCGGGTGAAAATGCGGGGTGCACCGCAACCACATGGTTGAGAATAACATAACATATACTCAGAACCAGTAAAATTCTGATATAAGCTCTTGCTATCTACTCTTCTGAGTGTGAGAACCAACAGCAATAACTAATTACAATTACAAATGAGTAATAATGTTTTTAGTGTATCACTATATTTTTACTTAGCCAAGATGTCTGTTTCGTTCCATATCACCTACCGTAATATATAATAAAGTGGTGACAAGGATAGTGCACGCAATTGATTTGCAGGAAATTGAAATTGGGCAGGAGGTGCTTTTCAAGCTAGGTAAGACACATCATTCTATTACCACGTTTTTATTAAGACACTTTCTTGTTTGTCTGTCGTTCCAGATGGACTTTAGTAATTGGTTTTAAACTAACTCCCCGATGAGCTGTAATCTTGAAATTTTGAATATAGCTCAAATTCGGATGACAATGCAAGAATATGATTTCAAAAATCTTTAAAATCATATACAAAAAGAACTCTTAAAAATTATAATTTTTAAGTTCTCTCTTCCTTTATTGATCTTATAATCCACCTCCTATTCCTAATTGTTTTCCGTTTCTAATACCAAAATGGTAGTGAGTGTACGACGAAAAGTTGTGTGAATTTTTTTATTTTGTATAAGACAACAGTCTTGTAACAGTTAACAGGTTTAATTTTATTTTAAAAATACGATTATTTACAAGTAACAATACGAATGTTTCAATTTTCAAATTTCCTTCCACATTTTTATGAGCTAAATTAATTTAATTAATTGTAGTGGCGTTGTAAGAATATATATTACCCCATATCATCCCGTGGGTGTCCTAAGAGGCGACAGAGGGTAACAGGAGATGGGCAGCAGCGTATTCCTAATAACAACTAACAACTAAAAATCTGCGGTTGCCAATCCGCTTGCCAAGCGTGGCAACTATGGCAAATATCCCCCTATGAGGCAATCTATGGGGTGGGCCTAAGTTCAGCAATACGGTCTATAATCATATAGAAACAGAGAGAACTTAAAATTATCATCCATCATGGTCAAAATTTTCTGTGGAAATCGTGATACCAGTTTAACAAATAGTTCGTGATACTAGTTTAATAAATAGTTACATCATCAACATATCATTATGTGCACAATATCAATTTTTTACGATATCTGTAAGTAATATAAGAATACATTTTGATGAAATTACATCGAGCTAAAATATATAATATATAGAATAAGATTCTTTGAACGTAAAATCACTTCTTATTCTCACATACAATTTTAAATTAAATATTAAAATTTTACAAAATTCATGTAATCCAGTTAATGCAAATTTTCAAGCGAAACGCGCTTAAGCTCAGAAGTACTGTACGGAAGTTCTGTCGAGATCTAACTTTCTAAACTATTAATTGACTTTCTAACATGTGATCACTATATAAAAACTAATAAAACATTATAAATAAGTTTATGTCGTGATAATGTACCTCAGAGTAAATTGCAACACGGTATCGTGATTGTGTTATTTTTTGCAAGATTTAATATAAAAGAAAAAGATTAACTTTGATATATTACGTCCACTAACACCTAATTTATAAAGAATACGTAGATATAATAAAGAAAATCACAAACTCTGGACCCAAGAGATGGTCTGGATATCAATAAATTTTGAATTTATACTTAAAAATCCGGAGGAGGAATAAGGAGTGAAAATTCATCTCGGTACCAACCGGGAAAAGGCAGAACCACAACTGCCGGGCCTGCACGCTCCGAGCTAGTTTTTGTTTAAATAACGTTCGGTATAATGTTTACCTAATAATATATAAACATTAAAGCCATGAAAGCTTATTGTCACTTTCACTCAAAAAGCTAAATGCGTTGTTAAAATAATACCACACCACACACCGTGAATATCGTAAGAGGCGGAAAATGTAACAGGAGGTGGACAGCAGCATCTTTCTGATAAAAACAGAAAATAATAAAAAAAACTGCGGTTGCCAACGGGACGTTCAAACGTGGCAACAGTGCAAAATGCAGATGCGTTGTCACCCGTGAGGACTAAGATGGACGAAACACAGCAGCGTTAAGCTGCTATTTTACGCTGGTATTCTGCGAGAGCGTGGTACTTCCCCGGTCGAGCCGACCCATTCGTGCTACAGCTAAACTACTAATATAGCTGCAGCATGGCTATGTTTTATACTTCTAGACGAAATAGAAGGTCGAAATGCATATCGACTGATTGCATTTTAGTATACTCGTGTCTTCTCTGGGTTCAGCGAGCGCGTGCTTGCTTCATAACCTGCTTCTGATTATATAATTTTTATGAAATAAATAGCCGTTCGGACATCTATTCTATTAATAAAATTATCATATCAATACACACGATATTTAGCGACAAGTTAAATATAAATTGTGTAAAATAATTTGCGAAAAATGAAATTTTAGAAAGAACTAATACCTAAGTAATATCGCTGGACACCCGCAGCGTTAGAAAGAGATGGATCGAAGCTGAATGCATTTCTGATGTGACAAAACGACGGCCGGTTCATATAATATTTGAAGAAATTTCACATGTCGTCGGCACGCGAAAAGGTAAAGAATTTATATTGCAGTATAAAAAAATAATACATTTTTATTCCCTATTTTTCTCAATTGTCCTAATAACATTTAAGATAATAATATGAACAATTATTTCCATTTCTATTTATTATAATTTGACACTATATTATACATTTATATATTATATATGTATGTGACAGCTCGTTGATCCAGTGGTCGCAAACGCGACTGATGATCATGGGGTCCTGGGTTCGAGTCCCGAGTTGGATCAAACGGATCGAACAGGAAGTTATCCATGCTATTTGTTTTATTGATCTTTACAGGTTGCTTGTCTTTATTATTTTCACAGTCAGATCGCAATGCTTCCGGTGACTCTGATAAAACTCTTTTCTTTTTATCCAAACTTTGCTTTTCGGCTTGCTGGTTTCGGTTCTTTAGTATTACGATTTTGTCATATTTAATAATGGCTAATTTGCCTTGTTCTCTTTCTTTGTTAACTTCCATTTAAAGTTCCTTACACTTGCTTAGGATTTCGGGGGGAAAGTCTTCTTTAATATAGTAGTGTGTCGGTTCCAGCTTCTTCTTGTTTTTTTTGTATTTTTATTTATCCCCATTGTGGTTAATGTTATAACGATGGGTCTAACTTTTTCTCCCTTTTTTCCAAGCCTTCACACGCATTCATTACCGTTGCGTTGCTGTGCAATAAACACACCTCAAATGCCAAATAAATCAAATTATCTATATAATAAATTAAACCTGTTGATTGTTAACTGTTACAAGACTTTTGCCTCATACAAAATATAGTAAAACATTTTTCACAAAACTTTCTCCCGCTGGTGAACCTATTAGCATTTTGGTATTAGAAACAGGAAACAATATTAGGAACAGGAGGTACAGGAGTTTCTACAGTTGCAGTCAACTACAGTTGCTATGGGCGAAATTAAGCTGGATTATACTTTATAGGTATTCAATTACAAAGAGTTTAGCAAAAATTACTTCCGATCTCCACAGATGTGATAATCATATGTTGTGACGTAATGAATATTGTAATGTGATAGATACTTTTTTTAATATATCATTATCACCATCATTTATTCATCAGCCTATCACAAGTCCACTGCTGTTCTTAGACCTTCCCCAAGGAACGCCTCAAAGCACGGTCTTGAGCCATCTGCATGTATTCTTACTGTATAATAGTATATAAGTGTATACTTACATAAACACTATACATACATTCATTATTGCACCTACGGAACAACGGAATCCCAAACACGACATACTAGAATGAAAGTAATATTTAACGCGGGTGAAAATGCGGGGTGCACCGCAACCACATGGTTGAGAATAACATAACATATACTCAGAACCAGTAAAATTCTGATATAAGCTCTTGCTATCTACTCTTCTGAGTGTGAGAACCAACAGCAATAACTAATTACAATTACAAATGAGTAATAATGTTTTTAGTGTATCACTATATTTTTACTTAGCCAAGATGTCTGTTTCGTGTCCGTAATATATCACCTACCGTAATATATAATAAAGTGGTGACAAGGATAGTGCACGCAATTGAGGAGGGCAGGAGGTGCTTTTCAAGCTAGGTAAGACACATCATTCTATTACCACGTTTTTATTAAGTCACTTTCTTGTTTGTCTGTCGTTCCAGATGGACTTTAGTAATTGGTTTTAAACTAACTCCCCGATGAGCTGTAATCTTGAAATTTTGAATATAGCTCAAATTCGGATGACAATGCAAGAATATGATTTCAAAAATCTTTAAAATCATATACAAAAAGAACTCTTAAAAATTATAATTTTTAAGTTCTCTCTTCCTTTATTGATCTTATAATCCACCTCCTATTCCTAATTGTTTTCCGTTTCTAATACCAAAATGGTAGTGAGTGTACGACGAAAAGTTGTGTGAATTTTTTTATTTTGTATAAGACAACAGTCTTGTAACAGTTAACAGGTTTAATTTTATTTTAAAAATACGATTATTTACAAGTAACAATACGAATGTTTCAATTTTCAAATTTCCTTCCACATTTTTATGAGCTAAATTAATTTAATTAATTGTAGTGGCGTTGTAAGAATATATATTACCCCATATCATCCCGTGGGTGTCCTAAGAGGCGACAGAGGGTAACAGGAGATGGGCAGCAGCGTATTCCTAATAACAACTAACAACTAAAAATCTGCGGTTGCCAATCCGCTTGCCAAGCGTGGCAACTATGGCAAATATCCCCCTATGAGGCAATCTATGGGGTGGGCCTAAGTTCAGCAATACGGTCTATAATCATATAGAAACAGAGAGAACTTAAAATTATCATCCATCATGGTCAAAATTTTCTGTGGAAATCGTGATACCAGTTTAACAAATAGTTCGTGATACTAGTTTAATAAATAGTTACATCATCAACATATCATTATGTGCACAATATCAATTTTTTACGATATCTGTAAGTAATATAAGAATACATTTTGATGAAATTACATCGAGCTAAAATATATAATATATAGAGATAAGATTCTTTGAACGTAAAAATCACTTTTTATTCTCACATACAATTTTAAATTAAATATTAAAGTTTTACAAAAATTCATGTAATCCAGTTAATGCAAATTTTCAAGCGAAACGCGTTTAAGCTCGGAAGTACTGTACGGAAGTTTCTGTCGAGATCTAACTTTCTAAACTATTAATTGACTTTCTAACATGTGATCACTATATAAAAACTAATAAAACATTATAAATAAGTTTATGTCGTGATAATGTACCTCAGAGTAAATTGCAACACGGTATCGTGATTGTGTTATTTTTTGCAAGATTTAATATAAAAGAAAAAGATTAACTTTGATATATTACGTCCACTAACACCTAATTTATAAAGAATACGTAGATATAATAAAGAAAATCACAAACTCTGGACCCAAGAGATGGTCTGGATATCAATAAATTTTGAATTTATACTTAAAAATCCGGAGGAGGGAATAAGGAGTGAAAATTCATCTCGGTACCAACCGGGAAAAGGCAGAACCACAACTGCCGGGCCTGCACGCTCCGAGCTAGTTTTTGTTTAAATAACGTTTGGTATAATGTTTACCTAATAATATATAAACATTAAAGCCCATGAAAGCTTATTGTCACTTTCACTCAAAAAGCTAAATGCGTTGTTAAAATAATACCACACCACACACCGTGAATATCGTAAGAGGCGGAAAATGTAACAGGAGGTGGACAGCAGCATCTTTCTGATAAAAACAGAAAATAATAAAAAAAACTACGGTTGCCAACGGGACGTTCAAACGTGGCAACAGTGCGAAGTGTAGGGCGTCACCCACTAGATGGAGTGACGACCTGGTAAGACATGCAGGAAGTCGATGGATGCAGATGGCTCAGGACCGTGCTTTGTTGCATTCCTTTGGGGAGGCCTATGTTCAGAAGTGGACTTGTGAAGGGCTGTAATGATGATGATGATGATGAAATATTTATGTTCATTAATATTTGTTTAAAAATGATTTCTAGAACCCCATATCACGGGATCTCCTTGATAAAGTTCTATAAAAATAGTGGATTCGTTACTCCAATCTATGACAGTAGATAGGTATTTTCTTATTATCATTTTTTCAAATTATTTTATAAGAAAAATAATAACCACCTGCGACAAAGTTCACGGGTCAAGCGAGTAATGACGAATATGTAAACACCGATACGAATACACACGAGCATTCCTTTGACCCCAGTGCGTGTTGCCAGTGATGACATATGGAACTGAGACGTGGTCCTTCACTGCTGGCCGTATGAGGAAGGTCAAGGTCGCTCAGCAAGCTATGGAGAGGGCTTTGCTCGGGGTTTCTCTGAGTGATAAACTTAGAAATGAGGATATTCGCAGTAGAACCGGAGTAACCGACATAGCCCAAAGGATTATTAAGCTAAAGTGGCAATGGGCCGGCCATATAGCTCGAAGAACCGACAACCGTTGGGGAAGAAAGGTTCTCGAGTGGCAGCCTCGTACCGGCAGGCGAAGTGTAGGGCGTCACCCACTAGATGGAGTGACGACCTGGTAAGACATGCAGGAAGTCGATGGATGCAGGTGGCTTGGGACCGTGCTTTGTAGCATTCCGTGGGGAGGCCTATGTTCAACAGTGGACTTGTGAAGGGCTGTAATGATGATGATGATGAAATATTTATTTTCATTAATATTTATTTAAAACTGATTTCTACGACCCTATATCAAGGGTTTTCCTTGATAAAGTTCTATAAAAATAGTGAATTCGTTACTCCAATCTATGACAGTAGATAGGTATTTTCTTATTATCATTTTTTCAAATTATTTTATAAGAAAAATAATAACCACCTGCGACAAAGTTCACGGGTCAAGCGAGTAATGACGAATATGTAAACACCGATACGAATACACACGAGCATTCCTTTGACCCCAGTGCGTGTTGCCAGTGATGACATATGGAACTGAGACGTGGTCCTTCACTGCTGGCCGTATGAGGAAGCTCAAGGTCGCTCAGCGAGCTATGGAGAGGGCTATGCTCGGGGTTTCTCTGCGTGATAAACTTAGAAATGAGGATATTCGCAGTAGAACCGGAGTAACCGACATAGCCCAAAGGATTATTAAGCTAAAGTGGCAATGGGCCGGCCATATAGCTCGAAGAACCGACAACCGTTGGGGAAGAAAGGTTCTCGAGTGGCAGCCTCGTACCGGCAGGCGAGGTAGGGCGTCACCCACTAGATGGAGTGACGACCTGGTAAGACATGCAGGAAGTCGATGGATGCAGGTGGCTCGGGACCGTGCTTTGTAGCATTCCGTGGGGAGGCCTATGTTCAACAGTGGACTTGTGAAGGGCTGTAATGATGATGATGATGAAATATTTATTTTCATTAATATTTATTTAAAACTGATTTCTACGACCCTATATCAAGGGTTTTCCTTGATAAAGTTCTATAAAAATAGTGAATTCGTTACTCCAATCTATGACAGTAGATAGGTATTTTCTTATTATCATTTTTCAAATTATTTTATAAGAAAATAATAACCACCTGCGACAAAGTTCAGGGTCAAGCGAGTAATGACGAATATGTAAACACCGATACGAATACACACGAGCATTCCTTTGACCCCAGTGCGTGTTGCCAGTGATGACATATGGAACTGAGACGTGGTCCTTCACTGCTGGCCGTATGAGGAAGCTCAAGGTCGCTCAGCGAGCTATGGAGAGGTCTATGCTCGGGGTTTCTCTGCGTGATAAACTTAGAAATGAGGATATTCGCAGTAGAACCAGGTAACCGACATAGCCCAAAGGATTAGTAAGCTAAAGTGGCAATGGGCCGGCCATATAGCTCGAAGAACCGACAACCTTTGGGGAAGAAAGGTTCTCGAGTGGCAGCCTCGTACCGGCAGGCGAGGTAGGGCGTCACCCACTAGATGGAGTGACGACCTGGTAAGACATGCAGGAAGTCGATGGATGCAGGTGGCTCGGGACCGTGCTTTGTAGCATTCCGTGGGGAGGCCTATGTTCAACAGTGGACTTGTGAAGGGCTGTAATGATGATGATGATGAAATATTTATTTTCATTAATATTTATTTAAAACTGATTTCTACGACCCTATATCAAGGGTTTTCCTTGATAAAGTTCTATAAAAATAGTGAATTCGTTACTCCAATCTATGACAGTAGATAGGTATTTTCTTATTATCATTTTTCAAATTATTTTATAAGAAAAATAATAACCACCTGCGACAAAGTTCACGGGTCAAGCGAGTAATGACGAATATGTAAACACCGATACGAATACACACGAGCATTCCTTTGACCCCAGTGCGTGTTGCCAGTGATGACATATGGAACTGAGACGTGGTCCTTCACTGCTGGCCGTATGAGAGCTCAAGGTCGCTCAGCAAGCTATGGAGAGGGCTATGCTCGGGGTTTCTCTGCGTGATAAACTTAGAAATGAGGATATTCGCAGTAGAACCGGAGTAACCGACATAGCCCAAAGGATTATTAAGCTAAAGTGGCAATGGGCCGGCCATATAGCTCGAAGAACCGACAACCGTTGGGGAAGAAAGGTTCTCGAGTGGCAGCCTCATGCCGGCAGGCGAAGTGTGGGGCGTCACCCACTAGATGGAGTGACGACCTGGTAAGACATGCAGGAAGTCGATGGATGCAGGTGGCTCGGGACCGTGCTTTGTAGCATTCCGTGGGGAGGCCTATGTTCAACAGTGGACTTGTGAAGGGCTGTAATGATGATGATGATGAAATATTTATTTTCATTAATATTTATTTAAAACTGATTTCTACGACCCTATATCAAGGGTTTTCCTTGATAAAGTTCTATAAAAATAGTGAATTCGTTACTCAATCTATGACAGTAGATAGGTATTTTCTTATTATCATTTTTCAAATTATTTTATAAGAAAATAATAACCACCTGCGACAAAGTTCAGGGTCAAGCGAGTAATGACGAATATGTAAACACCGATACGAATACACACGAGCATTCCTTTGACCCCAGTGCGTGTTGCCAGTGATGACATATGGAACTGAGACGTGGTCCTTCACTGCTGGCCGTATGAGGAAGCTCAAGGTCGCTCAGCAAGCTATGGAGAGGGCTATGCTCGGGGTTTCTCTGCGTGATAAACTTAGAAATGAGGATATTCGCAGTAGAACCAGAGTAACCGACATA